>VYZW01003441.1:1941-47321 GCA_013401315.1 Balaeniceps rex | reverse complement strand
AGGACTGTGTCCATCGATGGCCACCGTGTCCATCGATGGCCGCCGCCTCCAGCCGCGCTCCAGCTGGAGAGAGGGAGCGGGTGGGCACGCAACTCCTGCCCGCTCCCTCCCTTTGATTTGATGGCCTTTATTCCTTCTAATTGGATAAAATAGGAAGTCACTGACAGTCCTGCGTTGCTGGGTGTACTGATTTCCCTCAGACCAGCCCTGCAGAGGGCGGGGGGTGGGGTAGGGGAGGAAGGAGCGAGTNGTGAATGAGCGCTCAAGAAGGACAAAGAGGGAGGGGAGAGAAAGGGAGTTACCACCGTCTTGGCATCGCTCTTCCTTTCAAACCTCTGTGTAATGATATTGTTTGCAGTGATGCTCAGGCGGCGAGCACCTGCTGCTCTGTAATGATTCAGCCTCTTTCAGCCGCCGCTGTAACACGACAGGATGCTGCTGCTACTGTCACTTCTGCCGCTGCCGCTGTTGTTACAGATTTTGCTTTTGCTCCTTCTACTGCATGACAGTTGTTTTCCTCGTCTAAGCAGATACCAGCCTCAGATGCTCAAGGTGAGAGTCTTGCCTTTCGCTCTGGGCTATTGGTTCACTTAATCCGGTCAATTTGTTCGGTGTTGGTGGTTTTCTTTCTCTTGTCACCCTCCTTCCCCCTGTTTTGTTTTGTTGTGCTTGCTTTTGAGGGGATGTTTCTTCCCTCCCACAGAAGAGCTGGAATTGCTTGAGAGGCGTTTAAGGAATTATAAAAGTGGCCAGCAAACAGGAGCTCAGTAATTGCAAAGCTACTCTTGCTTCAGAGAGGCAGAGAGAGCGACAGAGGGCTCGGGAGCAGGGAGGGACAAGGGGGGGTCTCATTTTTCCCGTGCGTTACTCCTCTCCCAGTTTGGGTGATGTTGCTGAGCTTGGACCTTTTGTTGACTCCCACTCTGTGATTTTTGCAGAGCACTGTGACTATTACTACCATCTCTTTTTGTCTGTGTCTCACAGTAATGGACTGTGATAGAGTTAAGGCCTTTTGGAGGTGAGCTGTTTGAGAGCTGATGCTTAAACATGTCTGAAGTAGCTGCTGACACTTTCCCCAGCCCCTCAGCTCAGCTGAGCCCTGATGCGTCCCTCGACGGGCTCCCGGCTGAGGAGAACATGCCGGGGACCCAAAGAGAGGACAGGAGGGTCCAGGGGATAGCAGGCCTTGCCGCGACCTGCTGTGTGTGCCTGGAGGCAGAGCGACTGAAGGGCTGCCTCAACTCTGAAAAGATCTGCATCGCCCCTATCCTGGCTTGCCTGCTCAGCCTTTGCCTCTGCATTGCTGGTCTCAAGTGGGTCTTTGTGGACAAGATTTTTGAGTATGACTCTCCTACCCACCTTGACCCTGGGAGGATAGGACAAGACCCAAAGAGCGCTGTGGATCCTACAGCTCTGTCTGCCTGGGTGCCTTCGGAGGTGTATGCCTCACCCTTCCCCGTACCTAGCCCTAAGAGCAAGGCTGAAGTGACAGTGCAAAGTGACAGCTCGCTCGTGCCCTCCAAACCGTTCCTCCAGCCTTCTCTGTATAACCGCATCCTAGATGTTGGGTTGTTGTCCTCTGCCGCACCTTCGCTGTCACCACCCGCCCTGGAGCCTACCACAGCGTCTCAGGCACAAGCAACAGAAACCAATCTCCAAACTGCTCCAAAACTTTGTAAGTAGAAGCTATTGTTTCTTTGTTTTTTCCTTCCACCAAAAAAAAAAAAAAAAACACACCAAAAAACGGGCACTTAACTGTTCTGCAGCTGTCCTCAGGGAGGACATGTGATTGGCATGCAACACTTAAATGTGCTAAGACAGGTATAGCATGGGTTACCTTCTGAGAAGAGCATCTAGGGACCTGTGAACCTAGTTCTGAGGTGTGCATGGCAATGAAGAGGGCTTCATTTGGGATCTTTGTAAAGCACCAGTACCACCCTTTTCTCTGCATCCACCTGTAGGGAAGTATGTGATTTACTTCAAGGGTTTATCTTATGGCTATTCCACATGGTCTGTCAGTGTATTTTTCTTATAAATTTGATTTGCATCCTGTGCTGGATCTTCCATGTGTGTTCATTTTCTTTGCCTTGCCTGCAGAGCACTTCTGCTACCTCCTTCCTGAAGTCTATTGCTGGCAAACATCCCTGTCATCCTCCTGAAACACTCAGGGAGAAGAGTGGGAAAGAGTGACAGCGTATTTGAAGCAGTTAGAGACTGGGAATTATTAATTTAGCAGTTAGCTTATGATCTTTCCCTTTCTCTTAAGAGCATAGCACACATTTCTCTGCATCTTTCCCCTCCTCTAAGAGCAGATTCTTGTTGAACGTGTTTCTCAGACATTGCCTCCTTGACTTTTGTGGGGCATTTCAGGAAAGCATTCTTGCCGGTACAGGAGGGGTCAGTTTCCAAATTAGTCTTTGCTCATCCTTAAAGCAAAAAACATCCAGGGTACCTGGATTATTTTCTCAGTAGCAATCATACAGCATCAAAATACTGCATTGCTGAAGTGTAATTTCTTTGACATTCATCATTTTAACCGATCAAATCCAGAGCAGATCAAGCCAGCAATTCCTGAGCTGTGTAAAATTGTGCAACTCTAGTAAAAGAGAAGGCAGCGCACCATTGTGCCGAGAGCACAGGGCTGAGGTTTCCTTTGGAAAGCTGCAGTGATCAGAGTGAGCAACTGTGTTCCTTGCAAATGGCCTTGCAGGACCCCTTCTCATTTATTCTCCCTGGTGCCTTCCCTGTAATGCCGCAGGATGGCCGCCTTGTAGGTGGTACATACTGGACCTCACCCTGGAGCTCTGGAGTCACCAGAAGTTAGCTACTGAGTTTAGCCTGACCAGGACTGGACTCAGTATAGGTATATGGCAATTGGATTAGTCATAGCATTTTGGGCAAACCACCTTGCTGTAAAAATGAGCACTACAGTGATTTCAGTGGAGGTCCTTTCAGCTGAGAGTCAGTCCTGAACAGCAATTCCAGAATCACTGGAAGAAAATTTTAAGTATTCCTTGTAGAAGCCCTGCTGCCTTTTGCTTAGGTAGTGGGTGACAACCAGCCTTTGGATTAAAAGAATTTGTCTGATGGAAACAGTCTAATAGGGAAATATTGCTATGCAGTTAAATGACAGGGGGCTTTGTCTGTGGTAGGTGAGACGTTACTTCAATTATTGGGATGCTTAACCACCTTTGCAGTTATATAGAAATATACTAAGTGATTTTTTTTAATCGCTGATGCAGAAAATCTTTTTTTGTAGTAAATATCATAAGTTACATTAAAGATATGACAACACTTTTTACTTCATAAAGTGACCAGGGACCACCATCCAGTCAAAACACCTCTTTTGTGTGAGAAGGAGAAGCAACCAAAAACTAGTTATGCCAGGACAACCCTCATCCTCTTGAATTTCCACATGTGAGGCAAGCCTTTATCAATAACATCCTAACTTCACCTCTGAAGTAAATGAAGGGGGGAAAAAAGAGATTCTTTGGAGCAGTCACTAACAAAAAGCCATTATCTGCATTCAGATCTGCTCACATCTGGCAAATAAACGGTTGTCCAGAAACTAGGTGATTGGGTTGAGTTGGTTTTTTTTTTACTGTTGCCTTAATTTTCTTAAGAAAAATATCTTTTAAGGCATCATAGACTTCCAGATAGATACAGACTGAAAGGAGAGCGAGAACTGGCAGCAGGTCAAGTTTGGGTTGCTCTGAGGGAGAAGGTTGTGTAGACAGTATTTATTCTAACTGTGGCATGTAATTCTGACTATGGCAAAGGGCTGCAATTCCCTGCAAAGAAAAATAAGAAAATATAGCTGGAAAAGTACACTGCAGAAGATCTGCCTAAGAATTCAAAGAGGCATGAAAAGAACTTTTTGGACAGCTCTAAAAGCACTGTCTTGGGGTTTTTGAAACAGCTGCATTTCAAACACATCATTGTGTTTTATGTAGAGCAAGATTTGTTGGAGAGGTTGACAGATTGCATCAGTGACAACTTTTTTTTTTTATGAATGCCTTTGACAGCTATAAAATTCCCAGAGAGATGGCTTGGAAAGTAGCATCTGCAAATTGGATTGTCCCTTCTTTTGCCTCTCATTGTCCTTTTTTCCATTTCAGGCAGAGTGAGGTAACTTGTTCCCAGGAAGCCCCTTTTGTGCTGATTTTTTTTTCCAGTGCAGAAATAAAAAAGAACTGACCCATCTCATATTCTGTGGCTGATGTATTGTTTCTGAACCAAGCCCTTCCATGAGTTTCCAAATCCTTTTCTCTTCTTCTCCTCTCTTTTCTGCCTTACTCAGCATATTCCCCTTAAAGCTGTATCCTTCAAGGTCATAGTCTGCAGAGAGCTAATTGATTCTTCTTTATCCTGGAGCCTGGGAGAGAAAGCAGAGAGAGCCAATCCTAGTAATTGTGTCTGGTGCATTAGATTCAAGACTGGTCTCACTCCTATTATTATACTTTGCCCTTTATCAATACAGAAATAATCTCTTCCTTTCTGTTTAGTTTACATTTTATATTGTAATATCATTTCTCCTTCACTGAAACAGAAAGGAAAGGTGAATGCTTTAAAGCATTCCCATATTTAGGGAGCATGTCAATCTTAGCGTAATTACACCAGAGAAGATTTCATTACAAGAGGGATATAATATTACGCACAAACCTACAATCTCCCTCCCTCTGAGAAGACATGCAGACTGTAAAAGTGCTAACACAGTTTGGGAGCTCAATTTTACTTCTTCCTACACCATCACCTTTAAATACAATTCCACCCTTTACCCAGGGTGGTAATAGATGCGGCTCTGTAGTACTGGCAAAACTATGGTGCTGTAATAACTGCGTGTATACATCTGCAAACCAGCTGCTCCCCTCTTTACAGGTCTTCCCACTGACTTCTCTTTCCTTTAAGAAGATTTCCCCCAAAACCACCTGCCAAGGTCTGTGTGAGGTTGCCTTTCTGGGGTGACAGCTCTGCCAAAGGATGCAGCACTCCTGCGTTTTGTCTCTGCCCTGAAGCGGAGGTGCCCAAGCCTGTGGCTTTGGGATCACAACTCTCCTGACTTGGTGAGGTGCCGCAGGACACACAAGGGGCAGGGCAGGAGATAGGCCACAGAACAAAGACTCCAGGGCTGGAGTGGGTTTCCCTGTGAGCAGAGTAAAAGGCCCGGCAGAGAGCAGGGTCCAGAGGATGCACCTCCTGGGCAGCACAGCTGCGCTGCCCCTGCGTCCTTTCTGCTTTTGGCTTCCCTGGCCACCTTGGGTGCCATGCGCAGATGGGCCAGCTGCACACCTCGCACCATGCCAGCAGGTGACCAACAGGCACGTCTGCATCTCTCTACCTCTGTGCCCACTGAGTTGTGCTGGCCGAAACACACAGAGGTGGGTGGGTGGGTGCAGCACCTGACCTGTGCACGCCCCTTGGGGGCAGGCAGGACTCCCTCCTCCCTCACCAGTGGTGGCCCTCTCCTGGAAAACGTGGCAAAGTGGAGAAAGGGCTGTGCACTGCTGCCAACCACCCCTGACTGGGACTGCTCCCTTCTTGTGTTCCTGATTTCTGCTGCCACTTAAGGTGTGCTGGGCCAGCATCAGCAACAGCTGCTGCTTCCTCATCCTCGGTGGAAAAAGTGTTAAAAGAATGCCTCTGAAGACTGGTAGTGGGTGTTTACCTAGGAAATGGTCTCAGCTCCCCTCCAAAGTTATCCAGACACGATGGCTGAATTTCTTGTGTCTTTTTAGAGCTAGGGATGGGAAAAATGGAAAGAAAACTAGCCTGTCCCTTGTTTTGGTATCATACTGTAAATATTCCTTGCAATTTCTCTCTGACTCTTTCACCTCCGCTTGCTCTTTCTCAGCTCTGCATTTAATGTCCTTTCTCCTATACACCGTGATTTGTGAAAGTCTGTATTTTACCTCTGTGGCAGGCTGGAGGGAGCCTTTCCCTCCAGTTACAGATGCTGCAGCCCAGCTGAAGGCTTTGACTTATGGACAGCAAGTGTTTATTCATAGCGGCTTCACATGGTGTTTGTTCTTTTTCTTGAAATAGTCTAATTCTGACCCATGCTCTGCAGTTCAAATCCCCATCACAACACTGTAGGCCTGGCAGACTCTGGAAGTGTCATGGTCAGGGATGCCTCGGAGAGCCACAGGGGACTGTACTCACGGGAGGGGAGACCAGATGATACAGCACAGGCTCTATACCAGCCTTTTCTCCGCTCACTGTTATTATGCAGGGCAGCAGCACAAGGGACGTTGCTTTTTTCCCAAAGCTTGAAGATGCAGGAGGAGAGCACCTTAAGCAGATGTTGCTCCATTTCTGATACAGTATTGATGCTAATTAGCTTCAGACACCTGACTTAAGTGCCTACATTAGGAAGCTAGGCAGCCTTCAGCTTCCTATTCAGCATAAAGGGAGAGACCTCCTCCAGGCGATTCCCAGCGTGAGTCTAGCAGGAGTAACTCTTTCTCCAATGAGTATATAGGGAGACTAACTTGCAATTCAGTTTCTAAGTTAAATGTCTGCTACACAATGTGAAGATTCGTTTTGAAAGCCATGACTTTTCTTTGACACATCCTGTGAATTAACAATGTTTTGTCACAGGGAAGTTATAATTAATCACGGTTAAGATATCAGACAAGTTCTGAGCCTAACTCAAGAGTGTAATAGAGATGCTGATCTCAGAAAGCCCTGGAGACACAACTGGGCCTCCATTAACAAGCAGCAATAAAGCAAGTGCCACTGTACTGAGCCAGCCAGTCTGTATTTCCCTGAAACCCTTCTTTCTCTGCTTTCCCAAAGGTCATGGTGGCTTATGTACTTGTGGCAGGAACACTCAGAGTAAAGAGGGATTGGGACTGATGGGGTGAGATGCACAAGACGCTGCCATTGTTAGGGAGCTCAGGTCCATTAAGCCTTCTAAAGTGATAACTGAGACTGCCTCTCCCCAGCCCGGTTAGTCACACTGTCTTTAAAATGCCCTCAACAAGCACACAGTTTGTTCAGGCAAATTTATTGTTTTGTTTCTTTTGTATCTCTACCATCCCCCTTTTTAACATTTGTTGCTTGCATAGAAACAGTTCTTCTATTTAACATGTGGAGGACTGAACTGATCGGTCCTGCGTTTCTTTCTCTTGGTCAAGCACCCCAAATTCATGGCTTTCAAAACTATCTCATGGGAGTCGTTTTTTTCTTTCATGCACCACACATTATGCACAGAACATGATGGGGGAAAAGCAGTATTTCCTGAAGTATTTTTCTCTTAATAACAGTCTGAATTTCTCAGTGCAAAATAGTAGTCTGCACTTGCCTTTCTTTTTAAAAGCTTCCTTTTATTTTGTAAACTTCACTGAGAATAAGTTATGTATTCATGCTACATGGAAATTCTGCATGGTCTCCCTCTTCATTTATATACATATGCATATGTATGTCTAGAAAATACAATAGGTATATGGAGTATATGGCCATTGTTTCTTTATTAAAAGTGACATCAGGAACTGTACTGTGTCGTAAGTTTCTAAGCAAAACTGATTAAAAATTGATGTCATAACAAACCCCAGGGTTTGGATTTCCACTGCAGGGGACTGAAATTATCCTTCAGTACCTATTGTACTTTTAAGTGAAATGTTTTATTTCCTATTCATGCACTGCAAATAAAGGCATACAGCAGCCCACCTCAGATTTGCAGTGCCTAACTTCTGGGTGCAGAGAAACCTTGGGGAAATTTCTCAGCATCAGATGACAAGGCAGAATTTGGCTTGCTGGAGGCTAAGTAGCAGGTTAATTGTGATGCAGAGCTGGAATGATGTAAATGAGCGTTTTCATCCTTTGCAGTCTTGCTAATGGAAATGCAATAGATTTGCTGCAGAAATCCAACTCGGAATCAATAGCAATGCAATGAGGCAGCTGGTTCAGGGAAAGCACATGTGATGCCAATCTACTGCAGACAATACCTGGGCAGAGACTGCTCTGGCTCTGGCAAGAAAGGGCAGACAGCCCTAGAAGATGCCACGGCAAGTGATGGAAGACTTCTGAAAGGCAAAAGCCTGCTTCATCTAGGATGGAGCAGTGTTAGGCTTTCTCTGACTGAGGGAAGAGAATTGTTTTCTTTGAGGAATTCAGATCTGTTTGGACCCAAGGATGTCTTTTTTGCTACAAGGTACTAAGTTAAGCAGACAGGAGTCTTTGTCCTTCAGATCTTGTTCAGGCCACATGAAATCAAGGAAGGACTGAGTCACGGTGTGTAACTTTGGAGACGGGTAGGCAGTTTTAGAGCATCTCCTGCTAAGGCCTTCTGCCCTCTTGTTCCCCAGGCAGACCATGGAGAGGAGCAGGCACTGCCTTTTTGTGTATTGCTTTATAGTAGGCACACTGGCTACCTTTATTATTTATACTGCAGGGAGCCCAGTTTCCTGGAGAGTGAGCACTGCGAATCACATCTTGATCTTTCACGTTAAAATGTTATATGAAGTACCAGACTCAGTAGGAGGTACACATTAAACTCAAGAGCTGGAGCATGACCATTGTTTGGCAATTAGAGAGCTCTTGAAAGCAGCAGGGGAGAAATACCTATGCATTATTTTTGGGCAATGTAATGTCTGCTTATTTACAGCCTGTCCTGTCTCATCCTGTCTCTCATCCCTGCCCCTCCATCCCCAGTATAGTCTTAGTCACTGAGAGAAAAGGAAAGGTTTTAACTGGGGAAAAATGGGCAGGAATAAATCCAGCAGGACATGGCTGGCCGCCACTCAGTGCTGCTCTAAGCTAAACCAGAGACAAGGTCCATTCAGCTCTGGACAAGATCAGTGGTATTGTGGCATCCATCTATTACCTTTGCTCCTGTATTGTTTTATTATGAAAGCCTTATTTTAATATGTATCTTCTCACACAGTATATTCAGCTTTTTCACATATGTTTTCACCCCCTCCCCCACTTTTTCTTTTTTATATCTATGCTTCATCCTGGAACTTGCTGGCAGTGCATTCTCATAACTCAGACAGCTTTTTATTTTGGCAATGAATATCGCTTCAGTTTTTGAGATGAAAGGAAATCAATACTGGGTTGGTAGTCACATGGCACTGGGGGGAGTATATGAAACTATGATCTTAGGCATGATTTGTGACATAGTTCAGTATTTCTATGGAATTCCTGAAAGAGATTTGAATTTTACAATTTTTAACAGTCAATTAATTCATGTGATTAGACAGATCAAAGGAGGAAAAAAGAGTATCAAGCTCACTCAAAAGCCTTTCTCTTATGCAAAAAAAGACTCCAAGCTCATAAAAGATGACTTGAATCTTCTAAGGTGGTAGCTGCAAGCCAGCTGCTGCTGGAACTGGGTCTTGAGAATAGAAACTTATGCTTTTCACTATACTAAATTAATCTGGATAATTAATTTAGTTTTTCAGCTTGAAAGAAATGGCCTGAATTTTCACCGGCATAAAGGTTCTCAGGTCCATAGCTGTATAAGACCTAGCAGACCATTGGGATGCTCTAGTCCATGACCTACATGACAGTGTATCTTCCTGACTAAGGTTTCTTCCAGAACCCCACCGGTGGTGGTGTAGAGACTGAGAGTGAGACAGTGTCTGCCTTTTCCCTTATTCTAGCTTTGCTTTTAGACAGAACCACCTACTTCAACTTTGAAAATATGTTTGTATTCTGGCCATTTGTTCATTTACACCTTTCTCTCCCGGATTAAAAAGCTGTTCCGTGCCATGTATTTTCCCCTCACAAAGGTGCATATACACTGTAATCAGCTCAGCTTTGGGTAAGCCTTTTTGACAGGACAGGCAGGCTGAGCTCTATAATTCTCCCTATGGAGGGACTTGTTTTCACTCCTTGAATTATTTTATCCCCCTTCATGCTTTCTTAGTTTTCAGATAAATGGAGCTATAATTTTGATATGATACTTATACATGGGCTAGTCCAAAATCCCAACGAAGGACAACAAAATCTGTCCAGTGTCTTGGTCACTGTTCAGAAGCACCCAGGATGCATGAAGTAGCACCAGTGTCTGTTTAATATTTTAAGTAGTAAATCAGTAATAATGTCCAGTCAGAGCAGAAGACCCATGTCTCACACATGCAAGGGCCCTCACTGTCCTGCCTCTTGACCCCCAAGGTTACATGGTGCTTCTTACTGGGGTGGAACAACAATCCTAAGAGCCAGTCAAGGGAAAAAAAGACAAATATTGCCTGTCCTTAGCAATGCTGTGTGCATTTTAGAAGGAGTTTCAGCTCTCTTATTCCCCAGCTGGTTCTGTCCTGCTCTGAAGGATGCACTCAGCAAGGCTTCTTGGGTGAACAGGAGGTCGGCTCAATGGGTTTAACTGTGAAGGCTCCCTTACTTGCTTGAGTTTTTCTCATGCTTTCAAAGATCTCTCCCTCTGTGCCCTGCTGACACTTCTCCCATTGTTGGCCCAAGGACCACTGCATCAGTTTGCCTTTCCTTCAGTTTATTGCCTCAGCTCCTCCAACATCTGGTTCTTCCTTCCAAAAGTGGAAACAGCCCCAGAGCATGGATTTGTAGGAGGAAAGGATTTTGGTGTTTGTGCATCACTCCTGTCTACCCAGCTTAAAGACACTTTGCTTATGTGATGGATTCTCTTGCATTTTTGTCCTACAGTGGGTCTGCTGCCTGGACTCAGACTGAGAGGGTTGCATGACGCCCAAGCATCTTTTATCAACACAGGACATGGGAATTAAGGAGCATGATCATATCAAGAAAGTCACAATGGCTAATAATTTCAAGATAGCTGGGATTTTTAAGACATTTTTATGTTTTCAAGACAGCTTTTCTTGGGCTGTTGGTGTGCTCAGCAGGAAGGTTAGCAGTGTGAAGGTAATACTGCCTTAGCAAGGGAAAGAAGTGTATCAGGGTGAGAGAGACAACTGTAGGTGAATGGAAGAATGATCATTTCTGTATCTAGTCTGAGCTGGTCAGGGAACAAACTAGTGAGTGTGTTGTTAGGGTTTTAGGAGTTGAAGAGCACAGGCTAAGAGGGATGACAGAAGGCTTCCTGCTGTGTTGATACAGGGGCTTGGAGAGGCTTGAGCTCATACTTGCAAGAGAAGAACATCATTAAGTAGCCAGGAAAGTGCCAGAAAAACGGGAAGAAGTGGTTATAACCGCCAACCACAGGAGAGCAGGGGAGGTCTGATCCTTTCTTGACTGGAAGAGAGCAGGAAGAATCTGTTGCCCAACACCACAGGTACCTGCAGTCTGCCTGGGACTTGCAAGAGATTCCGAAGCAGTTTTTCCCCCTGCTGAGGGGCTGGACTGTGAATGCAATCATCCATTCTTTGGCCATGCTGCATTTCTAAGGGAACTTCTGCAGGGCAGATCCTCTTGCCATCCAGCCATGGTGATTACGGGCTCCTCGCTGAGGCTGAGATCCAAGGAAGTAGCCTTTGCACCCTGCTTTCCCAGCCTCCCTGAGTGCTGGGGCCTCTCTGCTCTGCCTGTGGAGTGAACGCTGCAAAGCGTCTCTCTCTCATTGAATTACCTCACATCACTTTGTTCAAAAGCCTTCGGTGCACTCCAGCCATTGCCTCATGGAGGTCAGTCAGCCCACCCTACTTTTTGGAGACTTTGATTTAGTGATAGCATTAATAGATTTTGAAGGTTATCAGTAACAATTTTTGCAAACTCCTTCAGCTATGTAATTTTTGTTGGCGTATGGCTGTGTATGTATTCTGTTTGTGCGCAGGCTGTGCTTCAGGATCAAAAAACCAATAAATGCATTAGCACACAGTCTCTTTTCTATAAAGTCAGTTAACAGAAAGATACCTCAAAATTCTCCTTTTGCTTTATAAAACAGTATCTGGCCAGTAAAGCCAACAAATACACTGGTTTTTGAACATGCGAAGGTTCAAGAACATGGCTCACAACCTCTCTGTTGCTTGCTAGCTCCAAGCATTTGAAATTGCCATGCTATAGAGATTAATGGAGATCTCTCAGATAAGTAGCTTTTCAGGCAACCCTGTAATTTTCCTAATTGTTGCTAATTGACTGTTTAGTGTGTGCAGTTTTTCCTTCTCCAAATTTGGAGGAAGGATTAGAAAGACATGTTCTGTAAGTGTATTGAGATAACTGCTACAAGCCCAGGAAGCAGATTCACTAGCTGTGAATCAGAGTACATATCAGTTCCCTCAAGCCACATAGCTGGGCAGGGGAGGGGGCTGAAGACAAAGAAAACAGAAAAATATTGTGATGCTTTCTGAATAGGACTGAGATCCAGCAAGCATGGCATGTCAGTATGCCAGCATTCAAGGAAGAATTTGGTACCTAAATTGACTTGCCCCTAAACAGATATCTAGCAGGTTCCCCAAGCTGCAGAGTAATATGTGGTTATGCTCTGCTTTTGCTTTTGCAGATTATCTGTAATGTCTTCTCAGGGCTGTTACTGATACTTTCAGGATGCTAATACACATTGATTTTAACAAATGGGTATTCCAGAGCTGCTGTCTGATGTTAACTTACATTTCATTCATATATTAATTTTCATACATTACTCTATTTTACAAATGGTCATGGCATAATGACAAAATATTCCTGATAATTAATCCAAAATGATGACTTAGCAGAAACACTGACAAAGTTTTTAAAAAACACAGCTTGCAAATGTTGTTCAAGTCATGTAAATACTGCCCCTGCAGATGAAGACTTAAAAATGTCAGTCAATAGAGAAAGATCAGACAAATGACTTGACGACGACTTTTGTGTTATGACAGGTCACATAAGAGAAAGTTTGGGGTGTCACCCCAAGGTGACTGATTCATATCCCAATCTCATCAAGGGAGAAGCTTTAGCAAATTCAAATCCCACCTTCTGGTGACTTTGAGTGAATGCAGATTTCTTCGTGTTTACAATAATTACTTGAAACAACTCTTTACCTACACGCTGACTCTAGTTTTCACTGAAAACTGATGGGTTCAGCTACACTGGCCTTTGTTTTACCTTGTGGTGAGTTCAGGATTGAAAATGCTCTCTACCTTTCCAGTTGCAGCTCGACCTCTCTGGGCTTGCATGTAAAAATAGAAGAAACCTTGGAATGACCATTCGAAATCTAACACTAATTCTGCTTTAAATTCTGCTAATTTAAAGAGCGTTATGTTCCACTCTTGTGGGAAGCCCAGACGGTGAATATTCATAAAGCATAAGAAGACTATGTAGCGGAAGGACCACAAATCTAGAGATATCTGTAAAACTGAGAGCTTCTGGGGATGTTCACTTGCTAACAGAGCTTTTAAAGTTGTCAGTTTGTGACTTCCCATGTGTGATCTCAACCTCAGCCTTTCCTATGCTTCACTTTCTCACACTGTTAGTGATCTGCCCTTTTCATTGCTTGAGAAGCCTTCAAGCTCGTGCTGCTTGGCATTCTTGGCAGACTTGGACCCGGAGATCTGCTCCTGAAGGCAGCTCATGTTTTGAATTATGCATAAGTCCATCATGGAGGGGCTGCACTTCGTGGCTCCTTTTTGGGGGTGGTGATGTAAGGGAGTCAAAGTAATATAGTGACACTTTTCATTTTTCATGTCCTAGCTCAGTTAAGAGCAACCCTTGAATTGTGTCATTTTTCTCCCATGTGACTGTTTAATCACCTGGGAGAGTACAAGCCACAGTTTTGTGGTAAGATTGATTATACTCCAAACAAAGTGCTTCCTTCAGCTGAGCGCCGGGAAGTAGCCTAGTTTAGCAGCTAATGGGCTTCAGTCTGAAGGGGAAATGGCGGCTGTGATTGAAATGTCACTGCGGTGCATGCCAGCCCACTGGGCTGCGTGCTGAACAGTACTNGGGACCACACAAAGCTGTGCCATGGGGGGCTCTTCACCTTCTCCTTTGAAAGTGTCAGGGGGCGGATGTGGGAATATCCAGACCTGCAAGTAGAGAAGGATGTTGCTGCAGATGTAACAACGATTTTGTTTGCACTGTTAGACTGCATTGCCATAGGGCTAGTGCTGTGAGGTTTGCAATATCGCTTCTGGCATCGGCAAAGTGTGCTGCAAGACCAGCTAGGACTCTAGTTTGCATGGCATGAGACGAACACAACTGTAATGGAGTGATCTGCCACTAACACCCCTCAACACACATTTTGACAGCAGCCTGCACTCGTATCCATTACAAGCCTGGGAGAGAACTAAGGAAATATACTCGCCAGCCCCGTTTTACAGAGCGTGAGTCAATAATAACATCGTAGGTGACAGTTCACAAATGTTTTGCCTTGCTTGGGTGAATTAGCAGTCTCTGAGTGCCAACAGCTCCTCTTACAGAGGCCTCTGTGGTTTACCCGGTATCACAGAGGAAACCTGTGACAGCACCAAGAATGAAGTCCCACAGTCTGAGAAGCAGCTGTCCTCTCTTTAAAGGGTAGCACGTACTCATGAAAATCCAGGAAGAAAGGAGAGAAAAGTCACAAATAAAGGGTAGTAACTATGGTTGCATAAAGATAGAACAAAGCAAAACTCATTCCAGAATCCTTCAATTCCAGAGGATTTTTTTTTAGTTTGTGATAAGAAATATTGTTTAAAATACATAGGAAGACGATACGTCTTCACTGTTAAAAGACATTCCTTTCTAGCATTTATTACTAAAAACGGATGAAATAAATGTAAACAAAATCAGATCCTGACATTTCAAGTTAGGCTGTTTTTATGTCATTGCTTCATTGAATGTAATAGACTGTTAGCTAATGGCTTCCTTCAGGGGAAAAAAAAATAGCGATGTTGCACTTCATTGACATTTGACAACTGATGATTTAGCCAAAGTCTAGGGATCACATTTCCCAAAGTTGAGAGCTTTGAATGTCGAAGACTTGCTGTTCACCCTTTGGCTGAACCTCAACCAGCTGCAGGGCCTGTTTGTTTGTTTGTGTTTGTTTCTGTTTTCTGTTTTTCTGGGGGGTTTTTGTTTTTGTTTTTAATAGAGATTGATTGCTTCTTTCCACATCTTTGGTAGTTTCAATTTTTGTGCATAAATATGCAAAATCAGCTGGTCATTTTGAACACTGTCTGCTCCCATGGCTGTTTTTCCACTGTCCTGTGTATAGCATGGGTCCAGACCTCAGTTCCTCAGCTACTCACAGAGCCCTGTTAAGTTTAGCAGCCTTGGCTTGCACAAAGCAAGGCTGCAGGAATGACCTTCACACCATCACCTCCTATGTCTCTGGCCAGGGGATTTCTCCCCAGGCAGCAGTCACCACACGGCTCTCCTGCTTGGGCCAGGGGAAGAAGGAGCCCGCACTTTGCCAGATGGAGGAGCATGGTGGTGGGGAGGAAGAGGAGCTGTGCTGTGAAGGATCTGCTGCTTCGTCACTGTGATAGTGGTAGGGTGCCAGCCCTGTGGCCAGGAGGGAGGGCAGTCCCCACAGTGCTGCTCAGGGAGGGTGCAGGCATCTGATGAGTACACAGTGCAGGGATGGCTCCAGCTCAGCAGGCAAAAAGGCAGACCCTTGAGGTAGGAGAAAAAGGGATGTAAGCACTTCTTTGAACACCCATGGGAGACTCGTGGGTCTGAGTGCAATGCCTTTGGCAGAAACCCCCCTCCTTGCTGGTCAGCCCTGTCCAGAAAGATTTCTTAGCTTTGCCCTTCACTATTGTCATTACTGTAATAAATTGAGGATAATTGCTTGGCTTGAAACAGCTCTGCCTTCTGCTGTGTAGGTGGGGAAATGATGCCAGGAACAATCCTTTCTTCTTCTGCCAGTTTGCTTGTCTCTGCAGCAGGGATACTATACATACCAGTTCTGTATAGCTGCTGCTGTTAGCAAAAAGCAACATAAGCACTGCCTCAGCTAGAAATGCAAGATTGATTACATTAGATGTACTTTATTCCCAGTGTCCTGCATGAAAACAGCTCCTGAATAGGTTAATGCCGCTGCTTCAGAGTGGAAAATGCCAATGTTAATCCAGGGTTTGTTATGGATAGACGGCTTGGTACAGAGCACAAATGCATGGGATTGGGTCACTGCGAGACATCTATCTGAGGAGAGAGGTCAAATGAAGGTTTGCATGTGATGATATCTCCTATACCAAACTCAGCATGTGACCAGTTGCTGGGACACCCCAGGGAGCTGTATCCTCTTTATGTCTGAGTGCAGCTCTGCCGTGATGCCATTTACGGAAGACTCAAACATGTTTTCAGCCACGGCTCAAATTATTCTGCTGCTTCACAGTGAGGGCAGGACACCATGACAACACTTTAAATCTCACTTTAAAACGAAACAAGTCTTCTGGAAACTGTCTAGTTTGAAACTGCAGGGAAATTACTGGAAGTAGAGCAGAGCACATGATGCCTACTGCAGGGGCGAGAGCCTCTGCATGGTCCTTGTGCACTGCAAGAGGGAGGGATCCTACCTCTTTTTTGGGACAACACACAATATCCAAAAGGCAGCAGCCCTCTGCTGCCTGGCAGTCCAAGTCCTCTGCTCCACTGGCCCAGCACCAGTGATGGTAGAGAGGTTAAGGGATTTTGGCATGGCTCTAGAGCTGGGAGATCAAGTTCTGCTTTGCCCTTGCTCTGTGATGCTCTTCTTCAGTGGTCCACTGGGCAGAAAGGAAACTGACCTTACTAGCTATATGAATGTATCGCCCAGGTGAGACTGTGGTTCTTGGCTCTCGGGGGATGGATGTGCAAATGAACGGGCAAGTGTCTTTTTCATCTGTCTTATCTTCAAGAGTTCAGTTTCTGAATGTTCCAGTATGATCCGTGTAGCCTCCCGCTTACAAACACCGTGGCTGGCATAGGGCTATTCACAGCCAGGATGGAGATTTGCACAGAGCTGGAGTGAAATGTGTCGTTCAGAGGGGTGCCCCAAGAGGGAGAGTGTCCGTGACGTGTCCCTAAGGAGTGCTGCACAGAGCCTTGCATCATGCTTCCTTGTCCCCAGACCCCACGTGCTACACAGCATCTCATTCATGGCACCCCTTTGATGTTAACCCATCTTCCAGGGTGGACATTGCTGCGGGGAGGGGGGGACTGGTGGATTCACACAGTAACCTGGTGATGCTTAAACTGCAAATGACATGCTGCCCCTTAGGTGAAGACTGGTGTTAGTGTACCAGTACAGGGCTGGACACTTGTTTGGCTGTTGTTCAGGACTGCAGGCTGTGAGGAGGTCCTAATCCTTCTTCAGAGTCTGACCATGTCAACATAGTTAAATTCTCTGGGTCAGGATGTGCTAGTTCTGTACACTTTTTACATGTTTTCCTGGCCTTTGCACCTTCTCAGGTCACAACCTACAACCATCCTGCACCCTAAGTACTTTTAGGTAAATGCAAGAGGAGTAGTCAACTGTAAGGCAGGGAAACAGCAGCTCTGAGACTTCTCAATATCTTCTGTTACTGGACAAGGTTGCATATTTTGTGGAGTGCTGTGGTCCACAAGGCAAGAGGCAAAATGCTGCATACCTCTTAGACACCAAACAATAAAGAACCATTTGGCTCGTGAAGTACCAGCAGCCAAAGTGATGTTCTGCCACACAACACACATGTTTTGCATTCAGATCGGGCACAAGGGAAACACACTGTAGGCTATTTTCAGCATTTCAGATAAATTGGTGGCTCTGGCAGTGGGATGATCTGTCATAAGAGTCAAAATTAGAAAGGAGGAAACATACCTATTTTTTCATAGCTACTTCTACAGTAGAGTGCATGTGTGAGTTAGTCCCTGTTTAACGAAGCTGTAGTTTTAGGCCTGACTGCTAAGCTTTTACCAAACACACTGGAACACCCAAGCACCTGTTTTCATTTACTTTGTTGGGATGATCTCTGGGGCTGCTGTGGACTTTTACAGGTATTAAATCTTAATATCTCTAAGGTAATTGAGAAACATGGATTCAGGGTGTTGTGAGTGGTGGCCTTATATGGTATGGCCCTGTCCTTTCACCCTTCCTTAGATATTTGACAACACAAAACCAAAAACATCTGTAGTAAACAAGGTTTATTGTCCTATTGCTGTCACTGATATTTGTGATTAACTGTCTGTCTCGCAGTTACCCTCATCTACTTTGTATTTCCAAAGCACTTTTTTTTTTAAGAGGTCCCTTGCAACCTGAAACATTTCAGTGGTATATTGTTTCCTAATCACAACGCTTTATATCATGTCTTGGTTATCTGACACTTCTAAGGAATGACAGGGAAGCTAAAGGCTCTTTATCTATTGCCTTGGGACATGGCTAAGACCTCCTTTCACTTACAGATTCAAGGTCTTTATGGGGGAAAAGGGGAAGTTGCCATTGCTTCTCACTAGGCTAAAATTACTGTATCGTTATGGAGATTAAATAGAATAATCTTGAATGCTCTTAGTGTATTAGCATTGTCTGATTCCAGCTAAGAGCTGGTGGAACAATATTTCCAGGGGACCATCTATTATTCATCTCTCTTTCTTCCGCTAAATGAAAGACCATAGACATGGACCGTAACTAGTTTTGCTTTTGCTTCAAAAGAAATGCCATGCTGTTTCATCTTCTGTGGTGCAATTCAGTCAGGTCCTTTTGGAGAACTACATGACAGTCTGTTCTTGCATGGTGGGGGAGGCCATCATTTGTTCTAACCAAAGAGGGCTTTTCAGGAGTATAAGACATTAACAGAGAACAAGCTACAAGGTTTCATAAATCTCCAGAGATAGATAGCTCTCTAGTAAATGAGGATTCTCGTACAGCCTCCCACTCCCCTTCCCAGTGTGTTGCCAATTTTAGGGAAAATTAAACAATTTGGCAGGGGCCGAAGCCATACCGTTTCTCTCAAAACGACAGTTACAGCAGACCTTTCCTAGTAATGTTTTACTCAGTTCCTCTCACACAGATCTGCTCAGCTCCGTAATTGCTTCTCATAAAATGCATTTGTCCGCATAACTCCTGCTTCGTCATTCCTGCAGTGCAGGGTCTTGCTGGCACTAACAAACGGAGCTCTTGCAAGCTCAGAAGCATGCGGCAACAGGGAACAGCGCTGAAATCCCGTCAGGGCCTGGATTGTCACAAAAGGGTATTGGATTGTGCAATAGCTGCCCAGGGCGGGACTCTTCCAAGCCATATATCAAGCTGCTTAGGTACCACAAACGGTGTATGTGCTCCCACAGGGGCTGAACTTGACCTGAATGGGGGGCAGAACTAATTAGCCCACTTCACAAGCACAACAGTGCTGTTTTGAGGGACGCACTGCCCTGCACAACATGGGCAACAGGGTCTGTTTTCTCAGGGTTGGCATGGCAGCATCTCTTCATGTTCACCCTTTCGGCATCGTGGATGCGGCCAACTAATTGCAGCATGTTTCCCAGGCTTTTCCAACATGTGCCAAGTCATTCTGCTCTGCCTGGCCGACTGGGAGAGAGATAATGCTCAGATCCCATCACTGCCTGCTGGATGAGCTAGAATAGATGTAGCAGCCTCTGCTGTAGCTCACAACCAGCAGGGATCAGCAGGAAACAAAGAGGGTTAAATTGCACCTACATTATGGTGTAGGATAATCTCCTTCCCCAGTCCAGTGAATGCAGGCTCTCCCAAAGTGCTGAAGGACACCGCTGAAGGTGAGATTCAGCCCTGAGGGACTTGGTCCTTGCACCCTGCAGGGTGAGGCAGCGCTTCCCTCTGCTCTGACCCTAGCTGTACTCTTTTTGAAGACTGCAAAAAAACAGACCTCAGCAGGACCAGAATTGGAAATGATGCGCATAGATGTGGCTCCTTTGGGCTTCTGTTGTAGGTCAGCATAACATTTCAGATCCTGTTAATAGCTTGCTAATGCGTGTTTATTATTACTAGCATTATAAGGTATGTATGTCTTGAGGTCTGCTATGCCAACAAATTGAGATACGAGGCAGAGCCCTTCCTTTAAGGTGTAGTACCACACAGAGCCAAGGCAGACGAAGGGCTAAAGGGGAAAGCAGTGTGACCAAGCTCATGCTGCAAGTCAAAAGCAGGACAAGGGGCTGAATCTAAGGCTCGTGGGTCAGCTCTTCTCTGCTGACGCTGCCTTCTCCCAGCTCCTGCTGCGGGAGTGGCAGCAATTTACCAAAGCTATTGCTTACACAGCCAAAGCTGGTCACTTCCCATACACGCTTGAACAGCTCCCTGCCTTTGAGTAGCACGTTGGAAGGCTGTGATTTGACAGACAACCAGCTTTGGGAGGACCTAGTACTGGGACAAACATACCTCATCCAGACGCTGCCAAGTACCGTGATCTGAAATCAACTCTGCTCATTCAAATTTGTTCCAAAAGTAATTGTACAGGCAGGCTTCCGTGCCATCCAGGTACTGCCTGCCCCTCTACGGCCAGCAGAAGACCACTAGACAACAAGTAATGAGTAAAACAGGTATTTGCACATCTTCTTGTGGTGCTGGAAATTAAGAAATTCAGTGCGAACTCTTAAGGGAAAGCATAAAGAGCAGTAGTTGTCATGTAGCAGCTCTGAAAGGGCTCAGCTTTGGACCAAAGACCAGTAGAGCAATTCGGAGGTGCAGGGCAAAAAGCGACAGGTTTGAGCCTTAGCAGAAGCAGCATGCACTGATGCCAATGCCTGGCCAACAACAAACCACTTCCCAAGCAGGCTGGACACCCCTTATGCAGCCAAGCTAAGGGCTGAGTTTGTGACTACCCATGACAGGCACGTGCGAAGAGAGAGCAGAAGGCTGTCCCACGGCTGCAACAGCCCGGCTCAGTCTGCAGCACCTGCTGGTTCGGGCTCTAATTGTACGCAAAACCCCTACAAAAACAAAGGCGCAGCTGCTGGCCTGTTTTTTGTGGCAGCCCTTAGTTCATGCTATGTAATGTGAGAACTGCTCTGCGCCAAGACCACTGTGTCCCTCCTTCCTCCTGCCTCCCTCCCCACCACCAGATGCATCTCCAAGCTCAAAACCTGCTCCCCCCACCCCGGATAATGAACACATCAGGGCAGATTTTGCATGAGTGGAGAGCAGAAAAATCCCTCACAGCACAGGCTTTGGTCTGCTTTGTATTACCCACCTGGAAATGGTCAGGATTATGGCTATCTCCTTCTTTGATTATGCAAGTTCATGTATTGCACATACTCCAGGCCCTCAGCTACGCCTGCAGAGGAGTATAGCAAATTAACCTTTCTATACTCAGGTGTGAAATCCCCTCCCCTGGGACAAATTCACACCTGACCCTCCTGCACACACACACACACACACAGAGCAGTGAAAGGCATTGAGGGAACGGCACTGAGGCTGACATTAAAAGCCATGGAAGATATATGCTCACCTATTGCTGATGGATGTTCCTTCTGTGGCAAATTGCTGGGACCTGCTGGTAGCAGATGAAGTTGTGGAAAAGACCCTATGCAGAAGGAATCATGTGTCGTGTGTGGCCAACAGATGACAAACATGTTCTCTCCCCTCTCTCTTTTTTCCTCTAAAAGCTGTAAGAGATGGAGGCAGGGAAGGAAGAACAAATGCATTTTACTCCAGGGGTGAGTTAGACACTTTTAGCAAATCTCCTTAGGTGTCAACCACCATAATTAGATATTTAAATCCCTCTGAAAATCTGCCTGGGCATTAGAGAAGGGTTGCACTGCCCCTGAAAAACAAATTCTGCAGGTGCAGCATTGGTCCACTGGTTCCCATTAAACCTCTCCCTGTTCAGGGAGAATAGCAAGCAAGTCAAAAATTAAATCCAGCATTGCTTTCCACTGCCATCCTGCCTGCAAAAGGGAGGTGATAAGGGCCATGGCTCTTGCTGCAGTAGCACATTTTCCCCAAAGCATCTGTTCAGCCATAATTTACCTAGGTTGGCATTAAAAGCTCCTCCTTTTTTGAATTCAACCAGTGTAGATGGTGTGAGCTGTCAGCTGGATCGTGGCTCTGATTTGGTCAGCTGTTGTCAAAAAATACTAATGACTATTGACTAAAGATCTGCAAACTTTAATTAAGATAGCTGTTCTTTGGAGATACCAGCTTTGTAATAAAAAGCACTTCAGAAACATAGAGAGTCAGACCAATTGTCTTTTAGAAGTCATTTGTAGCCCAGTGATATATTCCACCAATGCGCTACTTAAAAGATAAGCAATGGAGAGTGGCTTGTAAAATCCATCCAGATACAGACACCGTCTGTTCTGCAGGGGCCAACACTTAGGCTATTACCACGAGGCTCTTAGTACTCAAAGCTTTCTTGACAAAGTATCGGCCCATTCAATCGTGATACTACTTGAAAATCTGTACTTCTTTCCTCTGCAATTTTATTTTTTCATTTCTAATCATGATGATTGCAAAAATAAGCTTGAAAATCTGGGCAGCTAAAGTTCAAAAATTCAGAGGCCAAAAATAATGTGTCATTTTAAGAGATATTTTCATTTTCATGCCAATTTCATGATTTTTGAACACTTAGGATTGGCAAGACAGACTGTATAACCTTTTATTGAGAACACAGGCTTCAAATTTTGGCATCTTCAGGAATCTGGATTTTAATGGAACATTTTTTTTTTTTAAGTTACAACAAGACATATTTTAATTCATTTTATTTTATGGCAAGCTCTTCAGGCCAGATTTCTGGATGACTTTTTCTTTAAATAACTGTCCTTGTTCTACAAAGTCTCCAGTTTGGCTGAATAAAACATAAACAGGCCCATACATGCTACTGATGGAAGATCTGGATGATGTTACAAATGCCTAAAAACCTCTAGAATGTTTCAGAAACACGTAGGGTAATTTTTGAAACTTTCTGGAATTACTCCGCTTATAGTCTTTTCCCACAGGAAATGACTATTCTATCCCCAGCAATAAACATCCGGCATCCTCCAAATGACACTAAGCTGATGAATCATGAATATTGCTTTCCCCTCACCCCCATACAAAATTTCACGTGCTCATATGCACATGTACATGCACACACACTCCCACCATGATCCAAACACAGAACGTTTTGGCAAACACAGCGTCAGGATATTTTTCTCTCCTTGCTAATTCCTCTGCCATCTCAAGAGCTGCGTGTCCTGTATTGCACAGAAGGTCATATGGACGAAATATAACAACCCTCCCTCTGCTGAGTCTGTAAGGTAGGTCTGAGCCAACCAAATCGTTTTATCAGCTGCCCCAAGCAGACTGGTAATTTTTGCTAAAAACTGAGCCACGCTTTCATTATAAGCACACTCTAAAAACTAAACTCCTTTTGATCTATTGTCTAGTGTTAATGCTCTTAACGTAAGAGTTTAAAGGTTAGAGAGGTCAATTGACTCAAGGCTCATTTAATTAATACCGTTCTACCAGAAGAAGCATAGAGCAGGTTGTCTGTCTGAACAACCTTCCTTGAAAATGTAAAGGGGTGGCCTGCTGGAGGGCTAGCCTCTCCTGTGCACTGAGCTGCATTTGAATTTGAACTGTGAAAGGGTAAATCCAAAAGGCATGTATCTGACATCGGTAGGGAAACTCCATATCCCGGCAAAATCAGAGTGTGGCACACAATGGTCTGTTGTGGCAGTAGCATTACATTGTTACACTGCTAAAGCCAGAGCAATGATCTGAAGTTTAAATGCATATAATTTCTGTTGCCCTGTTTAAGCATTTCTGGTCTTGAAGTTATTCACTCCTTTATAGCAGCTCATGTTTAGGGTGATTGTTGCTGTCTTCTGGATTCTCCCTAGTTTGTCCACATCTTCCTTCTTCAAAGAGCAGTCTTGAGTCTTGCAGGGGAGGCTTGCTGATACAGCACCAGATGTGCCTTTTCTGTGGCTTTGTTGTTTCCCACCATTTGTGGTCCGTAACAACTCAGATGTCCTTTCCTAGAGTCATTCATACCCACCTGTGTGTAAGTAGTTGATTCATCTGCTTATTTGTTCCCACTGAGCAACATCTTTCTCCTGTTTTTCAAAATCCCTTTTCATGAAGAGACTGCCTGCTATGCATTCATACTCTCAAGACCATAATTGAACTTCTCAACCTTTACAGTTTTGCCAGCGTGTGACACAGGCCATAGTAATGTGTGACAAATGACAGAAATGTGGAACACTTGTGCCCCATTGCGTAGCGTGCTGTAATTGACAAATTATAGTAGTTTTTCACCATAAAAACTGTTTACAGAGTGCTTTTTCAGAAAGTGTGTGTCACATAAACCAGTTTGTGTCACTCACTTGTTTATAAGTGATTTGAAAAATGGATTCTGTGTCCAAGTTATCTGATGGCCGTGGCCAAATTATCTGATGGCTGAGGCAGAGGATCTCAGCTGAGAATCTCCACTGATACCTGCAAGAGTGAGATGGTGGCCAAAAGAGGAGACACCATCCCACCAACTTAGCTCCTATGTGTGTCCTCTTCTGTAACTCTGCCGGTGCTCCTTCCCACAGAAACTGGACCAGGTGTAACCATTTGTAAATGTGCTACCGTCTTCTAAAGCCTCTTCCTCATGCACTCGGGGCTCGAGCATAGTGACTTCTCTCTTCCCCATTCTGTCCCTGCCGGCAACACATCAGAAGGCAGGGTGTTTCGGAAAGATCAGGCCCCAGCTGTCAGAAAAATGAGTGAAACGAGATTAGTGGCCATGTCTGAGAACGTCCTTGCTTGCTTACACTTCACTGGAAGCATGTGGCAGAGCTGGGGATAAAGCTTGAGTGCCCTTCCGGCACAGCACAAAACTTTAATTGTATAACCACTTCCTCCATCCGCACGGCTTCTTCGGCAGTGATTACAGAGTTAGCTGGTAGAAAGCAGAACAGTGCCAGAAAACGAGGCGTGCATCCTGTGGCAGGGATGGAGTCAGCAAGGCATCTCTGACCCAGAGGGACAAGAGACCACTGGCATTGCTGGCCTAGGAGCCGTGCAATTATAAATGGTGGTGGTGGAGTCTGGGAGCTCCACAAAAAGGAGTCTTTCACCATCCCCCACCACACCAACACAAATGTGAATGTGTCAGGAGGATAATAGTACCAGTTTTATAGCAGCTCACATTTAAATGTGCAATCTCACACCCATTCTAAAAACCTGGCACATTTAAGATTTGCAATTAAAATGAAGGAGCCTTGGTGAACATTGCTCTCCATGGGATGCTGCAGAAAAGCAATGGGGTTTTTTTGTGTAGTTTTTGGAAAGCTGTTACCACAGTGCCCTCATTCCATAAATGTACTGATTATGAGAATAAACTAGCAGTGAGAACTACCTCAAAGTCACTAGAAAGGGAAGTGTAAAAAGCTTCAGAAAAAGTGCAAAGATGTCTGATTACCTGGAAATCCCTTGCCATATTTGCTCTTGTAATTCTCACTTGCACCAAACTCAAGAATCAAACACTGTAACGGGATCAGGCCCTGGATGGGGGAGAACAGATATCTTAGACTGACTCATCAAAATTTGGCATCTGCCTCCCTTCCCAAGTTTATTATGGGAGTTGTTATTTATCATGGTTAGACATGCAGGGGTTGTCCAGGAGGGGTTCTGGTCTAGGCCTCACCAGGAACAGTCCGGACACAGAACCACGTAGCTGAAAGTCCATCTCCACTCCACCTCCCCACCCCAAAAAAAAGAGGAAGAGCATATTGTAATCCTTTAGAAACCAAATAAATTTGCACAAAGGCATCTCAAGTGTGGAGAGCTGCAGCTGCTCCTACATAATCTCTGCAGCAAAAAGTAAAAAACTCTAATAAAAACCAGGTTCTGAAAAAGGTGCTCCCCTCTGCAGTTACCACTAGATCTGCACAGCAACAGCCACTGTAGACTGCTTCACATTCATTAGTTATTATAGTTATTTTAATGAAACGCTTAAAGATGTAGGAAAGCATGAAGTGCCATGACCATGCTGCTCAAGATTTTTTTATAGGCATTGGCAATTAATGATGCGCACTAAATTAGAAAGCTTTTTCAGTTTGTTGGCAAAGTTATCTGCAAACATTGCATAATAACTGTTCTCAGGACAATGTTCTGTCATGAAAATTCTGTCATTTGGGCAAATATTTGATAAGTTTTCAGGGCCTGATAATTTTCAGGACATAGCCACTTATTTCACAGTGAGGGGACAAGAAATAAAAACAGACATTCTCATTAATATTCAGTGTTGCAATATCATTAAGACAATTTATTTTTTCAGGGGAAAATCTTTCCCAATTCAGGCTGCACTCATTGATTTTTTGCTCTTGCCTTCACTGTATTTGTTTGTTACATGCTCACGTGAAAGCAGAAGTAACAGAGTCCTAGAAGATCAGCTGATGAGTTTGAATGCTTTGTAGCACAAGTATGCCTAGAAATGAGCTGGTATCACCTGAGAGCTAGATATCACATTTAGGGGGAGTGGAGGGAGGAGGAAAAAAGCACAAAACCTTGCAGCTCCTGTAATTAGCTGCCCTTTGTTTGGAAAGCAGCATGTCTTCCCTCTTCTGTACACTGAGGGGACTGACTCTTGCAGTCAGAGTCTATACAGTGCTGGACCCACACTGACTGCAGTGGGGTGGAGGAGCTGGAGGGGCCCTTTCCATCAGCTCACATTGTTGGTGAAGCAGCTCTCCCAATGTGGTCTCACCAGGAGGATCTCCATCACAGCTTTGTCATTTTGCAGGTAACAATAATAACTGCAGATACCCAGGGGCTGGAAATTCCTCAATTTGTAGCCAAGCCTTCACAAGGGATTGTTTCCAAGTCCTCTTGCCAGCATGGTTTTAGCAAGGCCTGAGCTCTCATGCGACATGGTGACTACTGCTGCAAAGAAAGAGTCTGTCTGAGGTGCATTTCTGGACATGCAAGTGGGGGTCACACCAGCTTCTCAGGAACAGGACCCACACCTACATTAGTTAATGCAGGTAACAGCATCAACAGCAAGGGAGCTTGGACCTGAGCCTGGCAAAATGATGGTGGAAAGTGTGCTGTGTCCTTTTTGCTGCCAGATGGGTTGTCCATGTTTTAGGTTTTGCCTTCCAGATTCAGTCATGCAGCAAGGACATTCCCTTCCCCTACACATACTGATGTTGCTCTGCCAGCTTGAGATCTAACTGGGTGAAGGCAGTGGATGTAGATGGTGGAGTACTTGGGCTGATGAAACAGTTTTCTATTTGCTGGAAAGAAGTAAGGAGAGTGTCCAGCTTAGGAGGCGCTTAGGCCCTTCAAGAAAAACCATTACTTTATTCTTTTCAACACAAGCCAGGTATATTGGGCGCTGCTAAGCATCTTTTGGTCCTTGAGGACATCTCTGATCACCTACTATTAAAGTCCAGCTGAAGGCAAGATGTGAGGCAGTTCCACTCACAACTGTGAGTCATCTGCCTGGGGCTTAATGAAGTCAGTCTGCAGTGTCAAAAGCAATTAAAGTGCTTTTGCAGAGCAGCTCCACACTGTTACCTTTAGCGTGTCCTCTGAGAAGTCCTGTGCTGCATCTGCAAAGACTCCCCTGCAATTGTTGGGGAACAGTTTTGCTGATTTTACATGTGAGAAGAATAAACCAGGATTGCTCTTGTCCTCAGTGCGGCATCGCTCAGCAGGCTGGCCTGCCCTGGGTTCAAGAGTGTGGCTCCTGGAATGAAACTTGGAGGAGGATTGAGAAAGGAGGTTGTTAGTGGCCAGGTCCCCTGGTCCTGGCTTAGAAATGGGCTTGCTGTGTTCCTGCAGCACCCACAGGCTCATCCTCTGGGGGATGGAGTCTTCACACCTCTGCTCTCTTGAGAGTACAGGCAGTCCCTATGAATATAAGCCATAAGAAGATGCAGATGTGCTGTTGGGTTGCTTAGGACTCTGGATGAGGTGTTGGGCACCAGAAGGAAATCCAGTCCTTTCCAGTCCTTCCCCACACTGAGCACCAACAGCTCAACAGTGAACATAATCCCTCGCAGTACGTGGGACACAAATTCATTGCCATTTCAGCGGGCAAGGGGCTTGATATCAGATCTTTGACACCCTGGCTAAGCACACCAGCCTTCCCTTGTTCCAAAGGCCGCTACCCCAAGCCGTATTCCCACTGAAAGCTTTGTAGAAATGCAGACGTTTCTGCAGAAATGCTCCGGTTGCAACAAGTCAGTGCTTCCTGAAAGACTTTTCACTGCAAATACCCCACCTCAGCTCTCACTCATGCTAATCCACACTCTCTGGGATTTTCCAGTTGAGCAGATGACGCTGACAGCTGGCTGGATGTGCACAGTTGCGTCTCGCTTTCCCTGAGGCCTGTGACTTGTTGGTGTCTTGCTATTCCTGATGCTGAGGCTGTTCCTCCTTCCCCACCCAGGGCCTTCAAGCCAAAACTGAAGCTCAGGTGGAGCAAGCTCTACACACAGTCAGAGGAAGTGACCAAGGGATGAACAAAGCTGAGCAGCAAATGCATGGGAAATGCAGGGACTGACTTCCCAAGCCAGGGCGGAAGGCACCCAGAGGAGAGTGCAAGAAACAAAGGTGCTTCAGAGATTTACAGGGAGAAATAAGGGTAGCTGCAGATACAGGGAAGTGATATGTGAAGCAGTAGCAGGATTTGAGAGGAAGGCATAACAAATACAGTAGTTCTTAACAGCTCTCATTCTGAAAAAGGGAAGTGTGGCAGAAAGGAGGGAGCAGCTTGCTTTGTAGCTGTGGCAGTAGCAGAGATCTCGCACCCCCTCCTACTGCTCTTGTCTCCCTAGCACATCTGCCTGACTCCACACTGGAATCGATGGGATCCCAGTTTCCTTGTTCTCCATGGTCTGAGTTTTGTTTCTTTAGTTTTTAAACTTCATTCCTGGTCATCTCATTCAAGCAAAGCAATATAGATATATATTTTTCATGTTCTTTTGCGCCTCATCTCAAGGTTTGTGGTTTTATGCAGACAACTCTCTGTAATGTTTCCTGGCAGTGGATAGAAACAGGACCCACAAGCAAGGATGTGTGTGTGTGGTCTCAGGAGGTGATGTGAATACTTGGGAAATGTCCTGGACCAAAACCATGCAGCAAAGGAGATCATTTTAGAAATAAACAGCCTGCTCTGCCTCTAGCATGCAGTCTGGCAGGATCTGCTCTTGGAATGTTCTGCAGTGCGTTTCTTCCCATTACAAAGCTAGGACAACGGTGTGAGTGAGGTAATCGAGCCGCAGTGAGTCAGAAGGAATCGGGTCCTGTTTCATTGCTTCAGCACAGTGCTGAGCTGGTAGTTTCCTCCTCTCTGACTTTTCCAAGCTGCTACCCCTGGGCATCAGTGCTGGTACTGAGTATCACCATTAGTAAGAGCATCACCCATCTCTGTGCTGGGCACATCTGCCTTGAAACTGGTCTGGGTACCAGCGTACGAACCCTTGTACAGCGGTTTGTTCCTCACCATATCTCTCCATCCCTCCTTTTTGCTTCCACAGGGTGCAGGCTGCAGGGCCTGGTTTGTGAGCAGTGGAGCAGGAGCATAGGAGGTGCCATGGTGGGTGGCTCCACACCCCTGAAGAAATGTAGCAGTGACAGGGATAAGCCAAAGGTTAAATAAAACCAGAGGTGCAATGTCATCCCACTCTGCCTCTGTCAGCTTAGGGGCGCAAAGTGGAGCCTGAGCAGTGTGTGGCAAGGCTCTAGGCTGCTCTGCCAGGGGCTGTTGCTGATCCCTGCTGCCCAGCAGATCTGTCATGGAGACCCTCAGTGCCTTTGCCGCAAAGCACGTGTTTTAGGACGGGGTTAGTATTCTTCACCACAGCTGGCACAGGCTTCTTTCCTAGAAATCATGGAGAAAAGGCAAGCAGCAAACCTCTCATTAAATAAGCAAACAAACAAACTGTAATGCTACACAGACAAACCCAGATTTTCTTGCAGTTCCCTCCCTTGGGCAGAGTCTGTGGCTCTGTGCTTTGAAAAATAGTAATTTACTGCACATTGTGAAGGAAGAAATGTTGCATGAATGTTAAAAGACGCAGCAAGTCAAAAACAGCTTAGTCATGAGTGAAATAGCCTTTGTAACATCCCATCAGCTGTCTGATGTCCTCTTCCTGGTGTACAAACCTGCTGCCTCTACAGCACTTTTGGGGTTATCTTCGGCTTTAGGGTGTTGGGTTTTTCGATGAAAACTGATCCATGCAGAAATACGTACCCTAGATGTGAGGAATGCCACGTGGAAATTTCCAATGACAGCTGTCTGAAGCAGGAGGGAGGGTGGCAGGTGGTGCCCTCTGGGCGCACACAACTCCTATTGTGAGATCTGCAAAATAAGATGAGAGAAAATCTCCGTTTCTGCACAGCCTACAACAGCAAGCAAATAGGCAGGCTTGCTTTTTGTCAGTAACATCTCCAGGTTGTAATTTGTAAGACCTCTCTCAGCACATCAGTTTCTGCTAGCTTATCATGCAGCAGAAGTGGAAAAGTTGGCTTCTCAGGAGGTGGTGGAGTGCAGCAATCTTGCTTGAAATGCTTTGAGCATTGTGGTGTAACCTTCTTCTGCCCATGGGCTACAGAGACTGTTTTAACACCCTCATTTTCCATTCCCCTTCAGCCATTAGGTGCCTCTGATCACTTACTGAGTACAGGACATTGCTGCATGTGCTCCCTGAAAGACTGCTCCATCACTGGAGCTCTTGCATGTTCAAGAATAGGATGATTATTGGCAGTTTTTTAGGTGACACAACATGTGAATTAGCCTTGGAAGACTGCTACCCTGTCCACAAGTTTTCAGAGTGTTAGTACAGAGACAAAAAGAGGCTGTAAATTAGCTTGAGAAGAGCATGATTTAGTGATCAAATATTCATTGAAATTCAGAGATAAATGACTGGGGAGACTCCCAACTGTTGCGTATTTTCAGTTCTCCACCGGTATAGCAAGAACAACTTTTGCCTGCTGGGGTCTGCCTATTGCTAAGTCACAGGGAGGGTGCAGTCTTGTGTATTTCGAGGACAGAGCTGGAGCAGGTGAGGAGGTTACTGTTCTTTACTGCCAGTCTTCTGCAGGTGCAGTTGAGCTACACTTTTGAGGGTACAGTGCTAATTTGGAGTAACTCTGTATAGATCAGTGACAAAATACCTTTGTTCCAACTGAGTCATGTTAGAAGTAGTCCTGCTGACTCCATCCTGATATGAGGGGAAATAAGGGAATTCTCTTAGATATTAGAGAGTTTGGAATGAAAAAATAGTTCTGATTTAGAAACTATGTATAACGCTGTTAAAATAATAGCTCTGAGTAGCTGAACGTTTCTGGGCAGTAGCCATGTAGAGTCCTGTTTTCTGCAGTTGTTTGGAATGCTTGAGTTTCCCTGATTTTTTTGGAAGTGCAACACTATCCATTTTTGCTTTGGTTTGCCGATCTTTTCATTGCTTTCTGGCGCCTCAGACCATTTGAGGTATGTCTTTGGATGCGACATGCCATAAAACAAAGCAGAATAAAAATTTATTATGCCTGTGCCTGCATGTCAACACTTTGAGCACTGGGTGCTGCTAAGGCCTTTAGCAGACCCCCTTCACTTAGCAGATTGTGTTCTTCCTCTGTCATCCCTGGCTCTAGCAATGCATGTGAGGGCTATGTCACTCTTGTTAACCCCTCTTGTTCCATGATCTCATTTTGACTTAGGATACCATGAAGCACATGCACTTGCAAAGTCATTATGATAATAAAATAGTGTCAATGTTTCAGGTTTTCATATTGCTAAGTATCACATGGCACATAGCACAGACGGATGCTCTCTTCAGGTTATGCTTCAAATCCTGCTCATCTCAATATACAGGGCAGCAGTGCAAACAAGCTTCTTCTCTGGCTTAAAAAAGAAAAAAAAGAAAAGAAAAGAAAGAAAGAAAGAAAATCAGGTATCACTTTTAGCAGCACCCCCAGGATGATAAGACATTGGTGGTGGTGTTATGTGATCATAGAATCGTCAGTGGATTTGCTTGTTGTGAAAAGTCACAGAGGAAGGAGGGAAAAACTCCTTGGATGATTCATTGTCTGTGTGTGGAGATGGAATCTCATTACCGACTTCATGAAATGTCTCCCAGTTTCCATAAGAAGGAGAAAGTTTGGAGGAGGGATGGTGAAGACATGAAGAGAGGGGGAAGGAAAATGACAGGCACAGGATGAGGTTTGAACACTGCGCCGACAGATACCCTATCGTTGCCTAGTGGCTAAAAATAGGCTCCTGCTAGTGTATACATAATGGATATTCAGTCTGTCTCCAAACTAGGTGTGTGCAAGTTTTACAAATGCCTGTTTTCTTCCCAGGAGGACAGAAGCAGGCTGCAGCCCCACTGCCTCCCCTACACACAGGCACACAAACTCCTGACTCTCATTTACACTCATTTACACTCATTTAGACTTTTGTTTAGACTAGGGATGAAGCAAACCCTGCATACTCAGTCTAAATAAAGGGGCCTGACACTCCCACTTCCACCAAACCCCTTTATGCTTTGGGAGGAGTGGAAATGGGCTTGGGAACCAGGAAGAATGAGACCCTTGTGTGGGGCCAGCTTGAGGTGGAGCTGCTCGGGCAGCTCATCCCCAGGGATTTACAGGGGCAGGTTTCCAGCTGGTGTTGCTGTGAGGAGCTCTTGTAGCCAGGGGAGCTGGAGGGATTTACGGTTGATGAAGCTGAGACTCCCAAGACTGCCAGCATCTGGTGCTGACTCACTGCTGGGTGCAGCAGCTGGGTGCAGATACGGTGTGAGAAGGCACTGACATCTCACGCTTTCTGCAGCAAATACAGCGGTAGAAATGGGAGCACGGCAGGATCTGCTCCTCACCCTAAAGGAAAGGCTCGCCCTGCCAGCAGCCTAGTGAGGAAGCCATTGAGGGGTTGTAGAGAAGCTGTGAGGCTGTGGATTTGTTTTAAATTTTGTTTTCTGTTCTTTGCTTAAGAAGAGATTTCTTCATCCAAATCCCCTTCTTCTCACTGCCCACCCTGGCCCCCAGGAAAACACATGTAAAAAGCAGCTTTAGTCACAGAGTATTGCTTCTGTCACATTACTGGCAATAGTGTGTAGCTCTGTACAAACTGCTGCCTGCCTGCACTGCCAAAACCCTGCCTACATGAGCCCTCCTCACTGACAGATGTCTCAGCTTCCACATGTGCTCAGTGAGAAGCAAGATTTATTGCAGTGGTAAGTGGTCTCTGAAGTGCAGTCCTGCTGCTCAGTAATTGAAGCCAAGAGCCCAGAGGTTCCCAGGCCTCGTATGACTCTCAGCACGGCCACGACTGCCTATTCCCTGTGGTGTCCCTGGCTGTACTCCCTCCCCATGCCCAGTGGCAATGCCTCCCTGAGAGCTCTGCCCTCTTCTGTCTCCAGTTCCGTGGCTTAGCTCCACACAGGCAAGGGTAAGCAGTTTGCTTTTGAGGTGTATGCGTGCTTTCCTCTTCCCACCAACATAAGTGCTAGTTAAGGAAAAGGAAAACCCTCGTCTCAATTCTCTTGTTGTCAGCAGACATCAATCATGAGCATCTTCCTCACATTACAAATACGGTGTGCCTGATATGGGCAGCTGCTTTTGACAGAGTGGCCAGCCAAAGCTGCCTCTCCTAGGCGGACCTTACGCTTGGGGCTTTCAGAACAGCTGCCCAGAAAAAATCACATTAGGAAGGGAGTGCGGTCACTGCTGGATGGGTAAGAGGCAGCCCCGGCTGGAGGGAAGGTCCACATGCTGTGGTTGGTTTTGTTCTTACTTGCTCACTTTGTTTGTCGTTCACGGACTTTCTCTGACACCTCCTTTATGAGCATTGCCTCACTGCTCAGGCCCTGGCAGGCAGATACACGGAGCCTTCTGCAGGGATCCCAGAGGGGCTGAGAGCTGTTTCTGCGTGGAAGTGTTTAGGGAAGCATCAGGAAATGAGAAGAGGTCAGGCTGCGAGAACTGGAGAATATGGCTTGAGTTACTTCACAGCTGAAACATGCTGACTAAGGGTAATTAGGTATTTTCCTAAGCGCTGTGCTTGTCTGTGTTTCCAACCCAACACGAGCTGTGTAAAACATGGAGGGGCAGTGTAGCAGGCACTGCATAAGAAAGTGAGGAACCATACCGGAGAAGCTGGGTGACCCAGCAGATCCCCACTGCCCAGGTCAGCCAGGGAGAAATGCTGGTGATGTACAATCACATTGCTGAGCCTGGATGGGATCCAGCCCCAGAGGCCTCAACTAGATTTTAAGGCTTGTTATGTTGGACTCACTGGGAAAGCCTTTCATGTGGATGAGGCTCCTTACCCTCCTGACTGCCCCAGGGTGGATTTCTAGGCTGTTAGATCTGCACAAAAGTCACCCGCAGCAGCGCCTGAAGACACCGTGGTTGTAGTTCCTCCCATTCCAGCACACAGAAAGAGGCCAGAAAGTGAAAACAGGGCATGGTTTCCCAGGGTGTCCTGTTTCTACCAACTGCTGTGACCCTTGGCAGTAGTGGAGGGAAAGAAGAGAGACTGCATGCAAAGATCTCGAAGAATGAATCAGAGCTACTAGCATTACTGAACTGAGACCTTTCATACCTAAATGCATCTTGGAAGCTATTAATTAGCATCCATGTTGCAGGGAGTAGGCCGATCCTGACTCTGAATAAATGCCTCTGAATAAAGAGGATGATTGAGTTGTCTGTGGGCTGGAGGGAAACAAGGTGCATGTAAGGCAGGCCAGTAATTCACAAACTTCCAACTGAGTGTACCCAGCTTGTTGAGCATTGGCAGCAGAATTGCTTGGCTTATGAGCAATGATGTATGGGATGCAACAGTAAGGCCTTCAGAAATATTCTTCGTTCAGCTGCAGGATGGATAAATTAGGACAGGTGGCAAGTGGTCTGAACAATGTTGCAGGCAAAAGCAAATTCCACAAGTTTAGCAAGCTTAGAGACTCACATGATACTGTGTTCAAGCAGAATACCTGTAACTACTAACCCAGCAGCCATGGGGTTGGGGTTGGGACCACAGCTACGTCAACTCCATGTTAGTCAGCTCAGTCGATCTCACTAGGAGATGTTCGCTAATATGTTCAGTACATACATACATCAAGCCAAATCCACAACATTGACGTCTGTGACGTTAAACCCCTAGAACACCAGCAGAAAGTGGTGCTTATGGAGTATAAGAACCATGTGGGATTAGATGAATTTTTTGAAACTGTAGAGTCCTGAAGAGACATCAGTGGGCTCAAAAGCCCACCTATCTTTTGCCAGCTGAATCCATCAGTCTACCAAAAGATACTGCCTCCCAATACAGACCTTACCTCATTTAAAAGTTAAGGTGTACTAGAGTGTATTGCTGCCTGCTTACTGAAGTTACTGCAAAAAATACAAGTAAATCTTCAGTGGTCTGACATGGAAATCTCCTGTCATCAACAAAAGCACTGCAAGCAACCATTATATTTAGCAGGACATGCTTAAAATGGATCAGGTTCCATGTCCATCAACAGGTTAAAAAAAAATTCCTCCTCTGTGCTAAGATACTAAGGAAAGCATCAAAGCTTTCCTCTGAATGGAAAGCATGGCTGCGAACAGTCAGCTGAGTACTATTCCAGAGCCATCCAAAGCACAGAGTAACAAATAGCCCTGAAAGACAAGCGCATACCTTCAGATGAGGAAGAAACTGTGCCCAAGATCTTCTTCATGCAGATCTAAGCAATGGCCACAATACAATGGAAAAAAAACAGACCAGAGAGTATATCTGCTGTTTTGTCATTAGTGACCCAATCTGAAAGCCCCTGTGGAACAACATCTATAGCATACTGTCTTCATGAGACAGATAATCTCAATAACAGGGCAAACCATAAAGAACAGAGAAAGAACATACAGAGCCAGGAAAGCTGAGGAACCAGGTACACAGTTTAGTTTGTAGAATCATAGAATCATAAAATGATTAGTTACTAATGCTTTTTGTAAGAAGCTGGATACCTCATGTTCAGGCAAAGGCAAATTTCATCAAAATCAGGCTGATGTAGAAAAAAAGCAGATTCAACATTTTGTCCTTTGCTGAACACCCTGGTGAAACAGCATAGGTGTCCATCTCCATGAGAAGGCACAGAGAGGATACTCTACACTGCTGAGTGTGATGGTAGTGTATGTTCATGATGACAACGTCAGAGCAGAAAATCTTGTGAGACAAAAACCAGAGGTGGAGGAGATCCTTTCCAGCAGTCACTGATTGTTTACAGGCAGCCAGGGAGGAAAAAGAGTCCAAAATACCACAAAGCCTATTGAAGGAGGGACCCTGTCTACACCTGGTCCGTATTTAGTAAAGGCCAAATGAATAACAGTCATTAAAAATGGGAGGAAAGGAGAAGAACAGTAACTCTTCCCTAGCCAGGGAAGTGGCTAGTGGACATCTGCCAGATGTCTGGGTTTGTCTGCCATGGAAGAGCAGCCAGCTGGGCAGCACCTCCCCTTCTTCACGTGTGGGATAGCCCCAGGGCCCTCTCCCACCCAGGGATGAAGGACAGTCTCAGCAACCCCACAGGGGTCGTGCCAAGGCACCCATGTGCAGTGCAACATCGACGAATAAAAGCTGTTTTGCTTGGTTGTCACTATGCGCATGGTGAGTGTTTTGCCAAAGCTGCAGTCACAAGTTAGGTCAGCACTACCTGGGGACTGGGGATACACAGATGAATATACCCGTGAAGTACCAGACAGCCTCAGCTCCCGTTTAGGAGGTGGGATGAGAGGGCAAAACCAATTTGGAAGACACTGACAAACTGGAAAGGAGAAAAAGGGCCAACTGGAAGGGCCCACTGTAGCTGATATGATGGCTGATAGACTTCGGGCCATCTCCTAAGACAGGAAAAGGGACAAGCACCAGTGGGAGGGAGGAATAGAGCATGAACTTTGGCTGAAGAGTAGAAGACAATCCCTCTGGGTCAGAGCAGCTGTGCTCTGGAGCAGGTCTCCGGAGAGTGTGGCTGAGAGGAGCAGGAAGGCAAAGGATGCTGCAGCTCTAATGCTGCAATGGGTTTCCCTTCCATGGATTTGTCACCCCCATCAGTCCCTCCTTGTCCTGTTTCTCCTGAGGCTAGCCCGCAGCAGTAATTAGTAGCCTCTGCATATTGTAGCCATGGAGGCTATGGGTCAGGGATCCAGCTGTGTGCTGGGCAACCTGTTGCCAAGGCACCCTCATCTTCCACCAACCCAAACAGCCACATCTCAGGGCTTTAGAGAAACACCAGGAAGTGAAGACAGGTTAGAGGGCAGACTGTGAGGAAATTGCCAGATGTGACTTGAGTTATAGGCACCTGGGGCATTACCCTGGATATTCTGTAACAAGATGCTGTGCTGAGTGACCTGTTTGATGCTGTTTCCTTGAATTTTGGTCCCCTAAAAATGACTGTTATCCCCCTGTGCTCCAAAGGTTCTTTTCTTCATTGCAACCTAACCTGAGGTACGTATAATCACTACAGGCTGATTGTTTATCAGCTGAGCATCTCCAAAGGAAAACTCCATTACTTTTTATTTCACTTAAAGTTTATTGCCTTCAAGTTGCAGTCAGCATCCCCGAGTTATAACACCCCAGTCTGAAACACATGTGCTTTGTGTCCCTGATGTCTTCCAAGAAAGCATTTTGCAGCCAAAAAAAAAAAGAGATAGCATCTTGTATACACTGAGAGACCCAATATTACTAAAACATCTGCACAGACAGCCTTACAATAGACCAGAAAAATTGAACATACTATTTCTAAAGTGATGGTGTTGTGTTTTCTACCAAACCACCTTGTTTTAAAAATATTTCTCTATGTGATAAGGTCTTCTTAATTCCCCAAATTGTTTAAAAGTCTCCCTTTCTCAAGCAGATACTGTGTCAATTCTTGAACTGAAATCTTTTTATAGGAAGAAAAAAGGATGAGCATGTTCATCTTTTGCCTTAATCACCTCAGCTCAAGGAGATGTGCATTGCATTTATCTGGACCTAAAGTGAGGAGTAGTTACGATACCCGTGGCCTTGTGGGACTGGAAGTAGAATGAATGTTTTTTGTTGTCTGTGATACAAAGAAGCATGGCTTTTGTAATTAATTAGTACTGTTCTGCCCTATGCTGACCACATTTCATACTCCTGAAGACAATATATTGTATTTGCTAGGAAGTGGACAAACCTGGTAGCCCCCCTGAAGTGGGGCTGCAGCAGCTCCATGCCCTGGGTCCAGGCAGCAGCGAGGCTGGGCACGTATTCCCAGCAGGGGTGCACACAGACACATGTACATACACACATGATCTGTACACGCTTGTACACCCCTCACTCAGGAAAAGAGTTAGAAATGGAGTTTAGTGAGAAGACTGTGCAGGCTGCACTGATCAGGTGCAAGGCACAGCCACACAAGCGCACTGATCAGCAGCCTGTTTACACATGACCGGGCCCCCTTTTGTCCCCTTATCCCCCTGTTTTCCCATGCTTGTTCCCCCGCAAACCACCTAGATCCCTCCCTTCCCCTGCCTTTGATTCCTCCCCTAAACATCTCATCATGAGTCTTGTATGATACCAAAATGCACTTCCTCTGCATCCCATAAGGAGTCCCAGACTCCCATGGGCAGCAACACTCCTCTGTTTGAAAGCTGCTCCAGAAAGCCTTTCCAGTTGAATCACAGTGGTGGGTTTCATCCCTCGATGTCTGGCTGATGGCTCCTGTGATGGGCCTGGGAGGGGCCAGGCAGGGTATGATTCTGGTCCCACCCTTCTCTGTGCAATCCCTCGCAGGTGGGCAGATGAGCTTTCATCACATAACCTAACAGTGTTAGAATATAAAATAAAGCTGAATTGTGATCACAGTGAGATGCGCTCTTCTTTCAACTCTGTCATTGTCCAAATTTAAGATTAATTACATTATGGGTCTTTGTTAGCTATGTCACTTACCAGGGAAAAAAAAACAACCCTAAACAAGAAATCAGGGTTTCCTGCTGCTTTGTATTTGCCTTTAGCCATGCTACAGGCACGCAAATTACTTCTGCATGTTCTCCAGATTGCCCCAGGCATGTCTTTTACATAAGCATTTTTTTACACACGCTTAGTGCAGTCACTGTCTCAGGTGTGAAGCAGCACAGCCACAGCCACACGCCTGTGAGGCAATGTTTTAGTTTCAGATCTCAGGCACCTTGTGGCCAGTCACACAGACAGCCCTGGCTTGTCCTTTTTGCTTTGGTAAGCCTTGTACTACAGCTGTGACCTTCAGCTCTGTCACCAGTTTTGCCTGTTACAAACTAGGGTTTCTGGCCCAAATTTTCCAAAGGAGTGAGTGTTTTGGGGCACCACCAGCGGAGTTGAGGGTCAGAGGAGGGGGCTGATCAGGAGGACCTGAGTGTGCAGCAGTTTGAGGTCCCTTAAGAAACATAATGCAAAAATTGAGGAGCCACTGCTGCTGAGATGTTCACCTCTTTTAATATGCCCTGGGAAAGGCACGGATGCTGGGGAGGAGGTGAGGGTGTCACAGAGAGGTTTGGTTGCTATGTCCAGTTATGGGGCTGACAGCACCCTGGTGCTTTCAGTCCCTCTGCTCTGCCTTGACTTTTCATCTATCCGGAGACCGGGTGCCTGGGGAAAGTTTACCAGCCTCCTGTCGGACCTTGACTAGCATTCAAGCAAAACAAACTTTATTTAAACACTTGTTTAGAGATTAAGTGCAAAACTGTTTTTTCCTGCCAAGATCTAAGCTCAAAGCTTTTTGTTTCCTCTGCAGCAGTGAATGACATCATTGTCACTCTCTTACACTGTGTTAAGCGTAAAGGAAGCCATCCAGTGCTGAGCAGAAACAGAAAACAACTGCCTAGAAATCTTGCATAACAAATAATAAATTGTAGTAGCCAACGCCTTGTAGCTAAGGTTGTATGGCATTTTCCATGATAAGCCCATGTTGTCAGTTGTTTACAACTTTGACAGACTATTCAAGTGGAAATTTTCCCTGCCTCATGCTGTAGGTAAAACATTGTTTGGAAAGTTTCAGTGAAAAAGTGTTTTCTGTTCTTCTGAGAGCAAGATTAGGAACGTTTTTGCAGAACAGATTTGCCTGTGCTAAAGAATAGCCTGTGAGTACTTAATGGATGTGCTCACGCAGTCACACATGCAGGTGACTCTTTAGATACAGAGTCATGTGGCTGCAGGGACACCACTACAAAGCATACATATTCAGCATAATGTTTAATTTACATTGTCAGTGTGCTTATCAGAAAGGTAACAGCCTTGCTAATGTTTGGGAGAGGCAAAGTATATTGGCGGCTCCCAGTAGTACACAATGTCCTGCATTTTGTACAGCCATGTAGTAGCTGCTCCTTCCCAGACCTCAGTGTGAGCATTAGCTCACGTCTGCCTCTGCTTTCTACTTTCCTGCCTATGGCTTTTGAAACCTTGTCTGAATTGGGTGGGATCTACACATGGTGCAAAACTGCCAGCCCAGTCTACATTACAGGCTTGGTCTTTGGCAGCGGTCCTGGGGGTCTGCCCTGCACAGCGATTTACTGTCCCACTGCACTCCTGCCAGTTCCCTAATGGCTCATCAGCCCGTCTGCTTCATTCAGCCTCTTTACACAGCCATTGTTTTTTTCCGGTGGCACCCAGTTTGCATCCATGTGGGATACTAACGTGCTGCTGTTGTGACCAAGGTGTCTAAAATAACTCTGCCTTTGTGGATCACAAATGCCATAAAGGGGAGACAAGGGAGAATTAATGGGAGGACAGAGATGTCAGCAGCAGATTGATCTGATTTAGTGAGTTCCTGCTAGGAGAATATAGATATTGTGCTCACCATGGTAACCTTGTTCTCCCAAAAAGAGGTGGGGGGAGAGAGAAGGGGACATTTCAAAGAGAAAGTGTATATCCGCTAGTTGCAGGATTCTTGTGACGAGAGGAGAAGGTCTTACTTCACTTTTGGCACAGCTGCGAGGTTCACCATTAAGGGAAAACAAAGGTGATCTGCCTCCTAGAGTGAGTCAGCACTGTACGCTATGTTGAGAGGAATTTGCAGGGTGTTACTTATCTTCTGGAAGAATAACTATCTGGGATTGTGACTGAAGACCACATTGCCCTGAAGCATGGTTTTTTTATTATTGTTCGTCTCCTTTTTTTTTCTTTCATTTTATGAATGATCTGGTTTACGTTTAGATGAAAGATACAGACTAGCCAATTCACTTGCTGCAGTCTTAAACTGCAAATGGAGAGCCAATTAAAAATTAACAACAGCAAAAAAAACCCACAGTCAAGGATAAGAGCTGGCATGATCAGTGATCCTTCCAATTGCATTGAATGGTTGTAGCGCAGGCCACATTTCTATTTTCCCCTTTGATTTGCTGTGAGAGGCTGTGAGTAATGTTAAATAGCTTATGCTGCTATGCTTCTCCCATTCATTTCCATAATTTCTTGGTCATCTAAGATAATGCCCCAACAGACAGAAAGAACGAACATTGTCTTAGAAACAGTGGCTACTTGTCAAACTAATTCTGGCTGCTCTAGGAGAAAAGTCTCTCCTATATGTTTAAATCCATTTCAGTCTCTTCATCTCCACTTCCATCCTCTATTCATCAGCAGTTTTTGTTCTGAAAGCCTCATCTCAAACTCAGCCATCATTTAAAATCCTGGGATAGTAATCATAAAGCAGTCTGGCCAGTATTTTAACGAGCATACAATATTTCCGGCATTGGATGAGATTCTGTTGTTTAGCCTTTTGTGTCCAAGAGTGAGTGTGTGTGCATGCATCTCTGTGTGTGTGCATGGGCATGCATGTGTGGTTTTGGTTATTGGCTAGCTAATTTTCTTTGTTACTCTTTTTACCTGCCATATGAAGTTGACTCCTGTCGGGTTGTGATTAACAGCTTGAATTTGCATTTCCTCTGAACTGGGATGTGTTTGATTCATTAGTAGCATCGTGACTGTTGCGTGCGTTGCATTCAAAATGGCAAAAACAGTGTGGCATGTAAGGGTGCATGAAAAGGAGAATGCACCATTTGCTAGTCTCTCTGAAGCTCCTCTTAGGGAGCTCCCAGGGCCTTGTTCAGGGCTTGCCCAGCTCGTGGTGTCCATCACAGGCTGCCTGTGTATGCTGCATCCTCCTGCCATGTCAATCCCCAGCAGCCTGGAGCCTCAGCACGGGATCTGGAAGCTCCCTGTGTAGATCCATCAGTGGCAGAGGGCTTTTACTGTTTCTCACAACCTCTGTGGAGCTGAGAGACAGTAACACTTCCACTGCACCTGGAAAACTCAACTCCTTTGGTCAAAAAGTGCCTCTAAACCTGCAAATGTACAGGTGCCTTAGCAGAGGAGCTCTGCAAACCCCGCACTGGCCCCCGGAGCAGCAGCCCTGTGCAGTGTCAGGAACTGGCTGCAGTGCCGTGGTGCATCACCATGAGCCTGAAAGCAGCAGAGGAGGGAGTGTTAGGGCGTCATGCACTGGGAAGTTACAGAGGCTGCCCAAGCCACTGACCAGTGGAGGCAAGGTGCAAGAAGGAGTTAGCAGCAGGCTCGTGCAAGGGGTGACAGGCCCTGGCAGAAGGAACGGCTTTGGCAACAAACAGCCGGTCTGGGAGCAGAAAGCTGTTGAGATCTGGGAATCACAAATTTCAAAAGATGTTCTAGCCTGGAACTTTGTGTATGCCCATCAACTGAGAACGGATTTTCCACAGGCAGGAACAGGAAATGAAGTGTTGCTTTGGCAGTCAATGGGTGAGAGCAGCATGCCTGTCCACCAAGGTGCTGAGGTGTCCCCACATCTCCTGATATGAAACAGTCTCCCGTGACCCTGGACCTTGGTCCTGCCTTACCCTTTGGAAATCCTGTGCAGATTAGCTAAATTTGTGGTGGTTCTTGATATTTCTGGGGTTTTGCACTTCCTGTAAATAAGAAAGAGAGAGCTCATAAAGATGCTCTAAGATGGTGGTTAGGTTTTGGTAACGCTGCAGGATTTCAGGAAGAAGATTGTACGTGATGGTCTCAGATTCCCACATCACGTTTTTACTTTAAGTGCATTTTATTCTATAGTGAAAAACTGTTATCTTTAAGTACAGTTTAGAACTCACGGAGTTGAGAAGGTGATTTTCTTCGTGCCCTGTCCTGTCAGAGACACCTCATCAAGTCACAGTGCAATAATTCATTGTAATGCTTTTACATTTTGCATTCCGTTAAAAAAAACTGTAGGGCTCTTCTCCCAAAAAGCCCTCATTTCTGTGTTTTTCCTCTCCACCTCCACACACCACTCAGGTTCCTTTTCAGTGTTACGCATCGTGACAGCAAAGCTCTTCTATGTACTATTACCCTGCCTTGGCACAGAACAAGTGTCCAAGCACGTAAGGAAGTAGCATTTCAGAAATGCCAGCAGTGTCAAAAACCCATTTTAACACCACACTCATGCAACCGATTCTTTTCCCCACCACCATGGTTTCAAAATCTGTGAGCTGCAAACACTGCCACTGTAAAAAGCAGGCTTTGCTATTTTAAAACAAAGAAGAGCTGGTGGTCTCTCTGTAGCTAAGGCTGTGATTAGCTTTCCTTGTTAAGCCTGGAATTAATCTTCTCTCCTACTGCGGTCAAATGAAATTGGTCCATCTGTGATGTTCATGTAGTTCTTTCTAGGGACTAATAGCTTCAGAAAGTCAAGGATGACTGAATGAGAGAGAGGAGGAAGGCTGTCAAACATAAAAACTCAATATTAACATTTTTGCATGTCTCTGGTGGCTACTGGATGGGATAGAGCGGGAGGATGATATACAGAAACAACTCCAGCAAGAAACCTAGATTTATGTTTTTCTGTTGTCTTAATTGAAAGCCAATGCACTGGTCTGTGTAAAGAGTGAAGCATAGTAGCCCTAGAGGAATGGATAAACCAAATAAACTCCTCCAAATTTCTGGCTTGGGTTTTGTAGTTACATGAAAATAGATCTTCTCTAAGTCAGGAGAATGAAAAATTGCAGCAATCTTGCTACATATTAATAGAGGTTGATTTACAGTTTTATAATTGTCTTAACATTCCTCTTTTTTTGGCATCCTGTGTTGTGTCGCTAGCAAAATGTGGCTGCTTCCAGCTTGAGATTTCTTAATTTGTTAGTAGTCGAGGCAGTGTTGGAATGAGGGTGATTCATCTGTTTTTACCTTTGTAAGCATGTAAGCACAAGCAGGCATCAATCCATATCAAGGCACCACCTCTTTTAATTATGCAGCGGCATTTCATCTGTTAACCGAAAAGGCCAGACATCCTCTTTCTTTCTGTGCTCAATATGCAAAAAATGTTGGGCAGCATGAGGACCTGGCAGGGTAGCTGGGGCACTTTGCATGGGCCTGTCTTAACAACTGCTAGGGACATTCGCTAAGACAATTGCGAAGTCTTCCCAGTTTGGATGGAGGCCTCAGTTCATTTTCAGTCCAAGCGGCTTGGCTGCACCTACAGCGCTGCTGCATTGTGTTACTTCTTCCTGCTCAAATCAGCTGGCCCTACCTTTTCTCTCCAGATCGTTCCTGTGGTTCATCATCACATACTAAGTACGATATAGGGAAGATTACTCCGTACCCAGTTGTGTCCCCAGGGTGCCCATGACACTGTGCATGCACTCAGGAAATCACAAGTTCTTCCAAGCTTTTCCAAACATAGGTCTTTCTGATGGCAATAAATTGAATCCCAAGAGCAGTCTTCCTTGGTGCATTTTTCCCATGGAGGTTTTGGGATGTCTTGGATCTTTCGATGCAACAGCAGGTAGAAACCCATCCTGTTTACTATATATGTGTGACAGGTAAAACCTTGAGCATTCAGAGCTGAGACGAGCCAAGTTTGGCTGTGAATATGAGGGGTTCAGGAACTGCTTGTCCTGTATTTTGCCATACACAGCTCCAGCCCTTCATTGTCCTTTGGGAGTCAGTAGCTGAGGGTTACTCAGACAAGACTAAAGCAATGTTCAGAAGAGGCATTCCAGAGGAACAGGCAGTGGAGTGAAGTTTCCCCCCTCCTGCTAAGCTGGCATGCCTGGCAGCATGACTCATCAGGGAGCTGCAGCCGGCAGATAGGAGTTTGTTCATCTGTATCTGGTTGCAATCATGTAACCTTTAATGTCCTCTGCAGATTTTGCTGCCATAATTCATGTTGTTGTCACTTGGAGACTGACTGTTGCATGGTACCCTCTCTCACTGCCACCTCCCATCTGCTCCATGCCCGTAACCCATCCCGGAGGCACTTCTGTGAATGGAAAAGCAGGAGAGGCCAAAAGTGTTCAAAGAGTTTGGAGCTGTCCTTTTGTGCAGTTTAACAGCTGGCAACAAAGCATCACATAATCAGGCAGGTACCTAGCTGTGGTTTCGTGCCATACTGTGGGGCCACATGGGTATGCGTAGCTTCCTCGCAGGTATTGCAAATGTCTAGGTCAGATGGGTTCTATGGGATGTTCTTTGCAGTCCTTGTCCAGCTCATGAGAGCCACCATGATCTGTCCCTGGATAGTTCTTGAACAGGGTTGGAAACCCGAGGAAGTGCCCTACCCTGTCCCATCTACAAAATCACCCATATATCACTAATAGCATGCCAGGCATCCTGGGATAGGTAAGGTCTGTCCATGCCTGTGCAGAAAGCAGGCTCCACCTTTGATCACAAATTAGCTCTGCATCACTTTTTTCTCCCCTTCAAACACCCCAGAAGAGAGGAAAGGGA
>VYZW01003435.1:4269-17134 GCA_013401315.1 Balaeniceps rex | reverse complement strand
CTTTTCTTCTTGAATTACACAATTTTAGTATTTTAAGAACAATACCAAGTAGATTATGAGTTCTGAATGTATGGATTTGATATGCTTCGGTGGTAAACTTAGTTACTGCATTTTAAAATGCATTTGGTTTTAGTTTGTGTATAAAATGTAAAGTGTTGAGTGGCGTTAACAAAGTGTTCTGAACCTGCTTCCTTTAAAATGGGCTTTTTTCTTTTTGTCTTACATAACAGGAGTTTTGGTTTCCTGGTATTTGTGAATATTTCTGGTAGTGGAAGAGGTAGACATTAGTTGAAGGATTTAAGTCATAAGTTTGTCATTGTTAAAAGTTATTTTGGGGATGAATGGGTAGCCAGTGATGACTTGCACCACAAGTAGACACACCACTTGTAGGTGTGTCTTAACAAAATACCTATATTCTTTTTAATCATCTGTTTCTAGGAGTGGGCAGATAAAACCTGGAGTTTTTTCAGCAAATAATTTATTCACATCTAAAATGCAAATTGTGCCAGATTGACTGATTTGGGGTTTGCCTTTTTTTTTTCTTTTTTTTTTTCCCCCCAAATGCTCATCTCTGTAATCTATAGAGAGAAACAGGTTCAGAGGGTAATCCAGAGATCTTAATATAGAGCTGCCTCTCTTTCCACATTTACCTTGGAGGGAGCCCATCACAGTCATTGTTTTTGTATTACAACATTACAGTTTGAGCTGAATTAAGAGCTTGCTTCAGAATAATTTTTGCTGCATCAGTAAACTGAATAGGTTTCCACTACTATCTGGAAAGTACTGGGAGGAAGAGAGAGTGCAGGAGTTACACAGTTGATAGTGAAGAAGGACGAGAGGGTGGCTAGGGGATGGAGCCACGCGNGTGGCTAGGGGATGGAGCCAAGCATTTTCTTACTGGTGGTGGGAAACTGTTAAATGACCCCAGAACTGGTATGAAATTTTCTCCTAAGTGCCTCAGGTGCCTAAAGATGAATAGTGTGAATCCCTCCCTGCAATTTATGCAGTTGGGTCTTTAATATGTAAGCAAGAAAACATGCAGATTATTCTTCACTGCTGCTTGCAGGTGCTTAGCATGAATTAACATTCCAGTCATGTGAGTAGTAGTGATAGTATATTTTAATATTGAAATGGATTGCTGAATGATCTGTTTTTATTTTATGTCTTGTGGCAANTGGTTCTTAGAATATATATGCTCCATGATAAAATAAGCCTAGTGAAGATTTGAGCATGTACTGCACCTGCGGTTGATGTTCATTATTGACTTTTTAACAACATTGCACTGCATAAAGTTCATTGTAAATTTACATCTTTACATGATTGGATTGTATCTGCTCTTGGCAACTGAAATTGTATCTTAATTCAGAGTTTGTTTTTTGTTTTTGCTTGGAAGATAGGATGTGAAATCTGTGTTTTACTTGTATATTGAGAATAACTTCCTTGGGTTGGTTGACATTATTTGCCAAGTTTTATGCTAGTTTAGATAACCTGTTGAAGATGTTATTTTAGGATATAACTGCAACAGGTTTTGTGTAGTTACATTGGCCAGTTTTCATGGAAAGTAATGCATCACTAGCTAAAGTATGTAGGGACAGATTATGTCAATATTTGATTGCCTAACTTGAGGCTTCTTTAAGGTACTAATCTTCAGGGTGCAAGTGCTGAGGACATTTTGAAAATCAGCCTTACAGTGTCAGCTGCAGAGACATAGTAACAGAAATACCCTGACAGTGCCTGAAAACCTAGTGGTATAGATTCTGGTAAACATTTCTAAGAAACAACTGGAGGAGAAGCAAAGATGGTGTATCTGTAAAATACTGGTAAGCCAGCTTTATACTAACACAATAGGATAGCTTTCCCTTTTCTATGGCTAAGTGGTATCTTGCACTCAGTCTTTTTATACCAATGTAAATGAATCTATCCTGGACTATTTAACCTACATTAATGCCTTATGTCTCAGTCTAGGTAATTGCACTGGTGCCTTTTCCAGTTGTACGTCAGACAGAACTAACACATAACCTCACTGCTTCCAGACAGGCCTGAAACACAGACTTGGAAAGCAGTCCCGTTGACTGTCTTCTACGGGGAATATTCTCTCTTAACTACATTGGGTATACGGACTATTACAAAAAAATAAAAGGTCTTTGTCACTTAAGGAGGGAAAAAACCTCAAACCTCTGATAAAGCACAGGAAGCAAAATTGTTGACAGAGAAAATTCCTTTTCTCTATAGTCACTTTTATGAGAAGAGCCACACCCCAAAGGTAATACATTTAACTGTTAGTGGATCCTAGTGACATAATAGAATTTTTTTCCCTTGTATTCAGAAGTTTAAAAGGGAGAAAGAAAATCATGCGGATTAATATCCTTTCAAAGTTATTTGTGGTAGTTGTGACGTTATTTGTGTTACCTTCTAATTTAAAAATATTTGTCTTTCTATGATTGTAAGAGGCTTCGGAAGAATAACATGTTCTGTTTTGTGCAAAAGTAGGAGACATTTATGATGGTCCCTTCATCTTGTTTAACTCCTGACAAAGCTCCTTCCACAGTGTGCACAAGCCTTGCTTTTTCTGCCAGATAGTAATATTATTCCAGTTGGATTGAGTTATCATGGCTCTTTATCATAAAGTCGAGGAAGCTTTTTGATTAAGCAGTCTGAAATATGGAGAAGCTGCACTCTGTTTTACAGCATAGAGCTGAACTTTTATTTTTAATAATGTCTCTTTCCCCTCCTTGGATGAGTAGCTTTGCTGTATTTTTGAACCGAACCTTGGGGTTAGCAGTGGTTTTGTTGGGTAGCAGAAGGGATGAATTCAGGTGTCAGAAGTGAGAGAAGGAGCACATAGCTAGGACAAAAGGAGAGCTTTACAGGCAGGGCATGGCTTTCTGGCATGCTGCACCCACAATTGGATATTACTGGAGTGTGTTCTTGTGAAATATTGGGAATCTGGTGGGTTTTTTGTTTTGTTTTGTTTTGAAGCCAGAGAGAGGCATAGGGATTGTTTTAGGGCTTTGCTGTCTGTGCTATCAACAGTATTTTGATCTAAAAAGTCAGACATCTGTGTTTATGTAGTGAAACACAGCATATATAAATCTGCTCTTAGATCCCTGTACTGCAGGTTTTCTTTGAGAGATGCTGTGTACAGTATTATTCATGATATGTACTGATTATGTGTTCTAAGGATAATTAAACGTTTTGAACTTTAGTAGGCCATAGGGGTGTATCCAGGTTTTTTTTCAAGTTCCAGTTATGAAATGCTGTAGATTGAATAATATAATGTTGTAGAAAATCTAGAGGTAGTTACTGGATGGTGCTGTTCATTGCTTTCAAACACACACTCTGCAGCATCAAAAGTTTTATGACAGAGGAGATTGAATGGAAGCTAAGAAATGTTTTGGGTGTCCTAACTCCTCGTCTTGTAGTGATACTGGTTTAATCTTATCTGCGGTTCTGACACAACTTTTCATTGACCAGCCCTTGGTAGAACACTCTTCACTTCTGCGCCTCTGTACCCGTGAATGGAGTGCTGGTTGCAGAGTTATGCTATGAAATGCTTTGTACTACTCTTTTTTTTTTTTTCCTTTTTTTTTTTTTTTAAATACCTTGAAGCTTTAAGTGTATGAAAGTTAAATACTGGGAATTCCATTAATAAGGTTTAAACTTCCTAAAGGCAAAAAGCAGCTTTTCTCCTTAATTTCCGATATAGTTTTGTTATCTTTTTTTGTCCATCAATATTTTGGGAAGTGCTGTGTTTCCTAAAAAATGTCGGTAGGGAACATCACAAGAGGTATGCTAGGTTGTTGTTGTTGTTGGACATTTCTGTACACTAAATCTTTGCAGCTTATCTGTTTTTTGTCCTTGTCTTTTTAGTAATTTGGATACTACTAGAAATGATTAATATTTGAATTTGAATTTTAGATTTTTTTAATTGAATTTTAGAATTTTTTTTAAGAGCCCTTAGAATAATCTTCATCTGCCTTGCTCATCGGATGGCAAAGCTGATGTTTTTGGTGTTACTTCAAGCATCCAAGATCTCTGAGTGGCGAAGTGGCAAAAGTTAGTCATAGGATCTTATTCTCAACCCAGGTTTTCCTTGCCCTTTTCTGCCTTCCCTATATATGCAGTGCAGAAATTTATTTACTCAAATAATTCCATGAGATTAGCTGCAAGAATTTGTATTGCTGTAATAAGGATTGATACTTGTAGCTTCTGATCTGTAGCTTTGCTGGCTTAATTTTTTGTTTGATTTATTTTAAATGAGTCATTTTAAAAGGATACTGATGTTTCAGTATGCAGTAATACAATATTTTAGGCTATTCATTTTTCTGTAGTATAACACAATGTATAATACGGGCTTTAATTTTCATAGATCCTGTTTGGAACTCTGCTGGTGTGTATGCTTTTACTAGTACTGATGGAGGCTGGAGTCTTCATCTGAAAATTACGTATTTTAAACTAAGTTTAAAATTTACTATGTGTATTTCTTCCACCTTACGTAATTTCCTAGAATGGGGAAGCTATGTTTGAAAACAATAGAACACTGCCCTGTAGAATGATTTAATTCTGTGTCATTTTGAGACACTTCTTAGAGACAGCCTATCTATTATATTGAAGTTTTTTAAAATGTTGGCTTTTGTTTTAAAAGTGGTGTGCAATCTAAGTCTAAATTCAGACAAGTAAAAGGAAAAAATGATCTATATTAAATGTTAATTAAATTCATAGAAAATGGAAAGGCAGCTGATGGAGAGAAGGACATTATGACCTTGTAGAAAACAGAAGGTATTTTGGATTATAATAAGCATTAATAGGCTTTCTGTACCATAGGCTTTTGTATATTTTGTTTTAGAGATCTGGAAGTAACTGTAATGTGACCTATTTTTAGATTCAGTTTGGGTTTTGCACTATTGAAAATCCTGCTTATGATGTACTTGGAACTGTTTTTACTTGAAAGATGCAACGAAAGTTTCAGGTATTTCTTTAGTGAAACATTAATGTGTATTGAGAGGAGGAGCTTAAAATTGCAATTTTATGGCTGGGTGAAATTTATATATAGCAAATGAGATGGAAAGAAGTGCAACCACATTTTCTTCACATACGCAAGAGCATGTTCCGTAAGCAATTTCTGCAGTTACCTTTGTTGCACACTTCATGATTAGTTAATGTACGTTGGGCATGTTATAAATGCATGTCTGGCATATCAGAATATGATTTATACTGTGTAAATCATAAATACTTTATTCAGTATTTTCACTGCTCATTACACAGAATTGTCTAGCAGCACTTGAGAGGGTAAATGAATTCTCTTACCACATAAATGCTGTCATCAGCAGTATCTACATGTTTACATTCTAGACTGCATGGACCGTACATGGACCACTTTTTGAAATAATCCACTGTGTGAATAAAGAATATTCAAGTCTGTCATGCTAAAGTAGAAGTTTAACACAAGCACCAAATCAATTAAAAATACTGTTCTTTTCTGATAGTGAAACTGTCTCTCAAATTAGACATCCTGTCTCAAAACAGCAGTATTAATCATTTAGTGGGGTTAAAAGAGAAGCTTGCTTTTTAACAGCTCTTTGTAATTATCCAAAGTTAATTGTTTATTTTAAAAGGGGAAGTTAACTTTTCTTTGTATGAAATGGAGTATAATGCTAAAATTAACCTGGTCTGTAGCATGTGATGTACACTTCATCAAAATGATGCACTGTAATTTGGGATCGTTTAATGAAAAGAGCAATAGCTTCAAGGTGGTTTTGTTTATACAACCAGATCATCATAAATAATCTGAATTAAAAACAAAGTTTGAGGCTTTTTTACAAAAGGTTGTGCCTCTTCAGGAGTACAGGTAGCTGGGAGTGGTGTTCCTGTCCCAGGGGGTGTAAGCCTGACAGGGGTCAGGGCATGGTGGGGACCGGGCTCTTTGTAGCGTGGCTGTGCCAGGGAGAGTGACGTGGCCACCATCGCTCCCCTGCTGGTGGCTCTAGCAGGTGCATTCTTTAATGATAAAACTAGCTTGCTACCTCAGAGCTCAGAAAAGCATCTTAAATTGCTGCATTAATCCTCTTCTTTCTAAGAGCAATATTTGGTAAATTTCTGTGTTCCCATTCCTGTCTGTATTCTCACTAATTTGGTCTTTTGGTCTTCTAGTCGGCAGACTTGCACTCTATAAAAACTTAGTGTTGGTACCAAGATAAAGGTTTCTGTCTCTAGGGAAGAGATTGTGATATTGTGAGCTACAGGGGAATGAACATTCATTTCCAGGGTGAATATTTCACCTGTTTGTGCCATATCTGTTTTAAGGATAAAAAGAAGTTGTGGTTTAAGAGTGAAAAAGCTTTGAAGTGAATATGTATTTACTGTTGCCTCCAAAAGTCCTTACTGACAAGGTTATATACCAATATGGACAGGATCCTTTTGTGGTAGGATATTTCCTTAGTTAACTCTACCTGTCCATATAAAAGCTAGTAAACCTGTGTGCTCTGCTGAGACTTCTTTTTAGTTCATAAAGTTGTAATGTGAGGCATAAAGAAAAACTTTGCTTTGATAAGCTAAAAAGGCTTCTCAAACTGAGGATTTGTGCCTGGTGTTATCCCCTGCTATTCTACAGATCCAGTGGAAAAACTGATTGTAAGCCAGCTCTGGTGACACTGGTAAATGTCTTTATATATAAAGTCAGGATAGATTTGTGTGTGTTCAGTACTAGGCTGTTCTGAAGCTGAACCAACTTGAGTAAATTTTTTTCCCCTGTTGCCCTGTACACGAGGTTGAAAATAAAGGTAGACTTGAAAAAGTAAACTGGAAACGGCAGTTAGTGCAGAACACTAACTCCACTTGCTTTAGCCTTGTCCCCACGCTGTGTTTTCCATGTGATGTGGTGGTCATGAGGCTGCAGTAGAAGGATGGCCCTTTCCATCACCTGGTGCTCCAGGGCAGCTTTCCTGCTCTGCAGACTTCACCAAAAGAGGGTTCCCACAATAGGAATGCAAACAGGGTGGTAAATACGCAGTGCTTTTCTCTCTGGGTGGTAGCTTAATTTAATACCGTTCAGAGGAGTTCATGATTAGTCATCTCTTTCTCTTACGTCAGTTATTTGCTGTGAAGCTATCTGCTGTATATGCTTGTTGACCTAAACATTAATGTGTTGAACTGTTGTTCATCAAACATGTACATTCCAAAAAATTGCACGTTTTCAGTTTGTCCTCCGAGATGCTCTGCAAAGTATGCGTAGTGTTTACATAATAAAGGGAGATGGCTAGGTCTTTCAGTTGACTTGGTGGCTAAATAAGGTAATTCTTACAGAGGATACTTTGACGCTGGTCATAAATTAAGCGATCACATGAAACCTGTTCATTACAAGCCTAATTAATAAGAAACATCTATTCTACACTTACCCCTCATATCCTCATCATGTTTTCCTAAATGTCAGTTAGGATAATACATAATTAAAATATTTTGAACAATTTCTCAAGTATCATAATAAATTGTGAAACAAATGATGTCAATCCTGTAAGTCAAAACAAAAGGAGCTGCTTTTTGAGCTTATTGGGCTGTCTTAAGGAAATACATTCAGTAAGAATTTTGGCTGGTGGTTTGCAAAACGTGATCTGCAGTAGAAATGAAGTTCCAGAAGAAGTTTGTTGAGCAGTAGATAGAATATTGCTGTTTTGATAGTAGCAGAAAGACTTCGACTTTATTTTATTGTGAAGATTGACTGTTTGGGTACAAGGGGTTCAGGATGATACTTAAACTGGGTGTGTTTTTGCTATGCCTGAGAATGGGAAGTTTAGCAAGGCTTCTTGCTAGTATGAGGGGCAGTATCTGTGTTTTGATTCTTTGCCTTCCCTTATTTTTTTGATGTTCAGTTTGGTCTGTATTACTGTGAAGAAAATATAATAATGTGTATTTTAAAGAGATGATACAAGATGTAGAGTATGTTTCAAGTATTCAGAAATCATCAGATTTGGCTTAAAAAGCATACTTGGCCTCTGCTTATACCGACTGCATTGGGATGCCGCATGTATGTAGCTAAGTCTTCAGATAGTCTTTAGATCCCAGTTTGGTTTTTCTCCCAAAAGCTGTGTTTCTTCTACCAAATAAAAGAGTTTAGTCTGACCTGCTATATTTTTATATTTTACATCATCTTGCTGGCAAGCCTTTAAAAGCTTCATTTTCTTTATATTGAAATGTCTAATCAACTAAAAGTCTCTTCTGCTTGGCTTTCTTACTTGTCTCTTACACTGTCATGTTTGAATGGTAGGCAAGAGCAAACCTAATCTGGAAAGAGGCAGGATACCTAGATTATGTAACTCTGTTGTAATAGGTTTGTGCAACATGCAGAGAGTATGTGTAGCAATAATAGGCTTAAAAAGCGTTGATCCTAACCTTTCTTTGCTTTGTAAATCAGATTTGAATGTTTAACATACAAATTTAATGATAAATATATACTTGAAAAACAAATCAATGTGAATTTTATTAACCCTGTAGATAGGAGTCTCTTTAATGGGATTACAGAGGTTTTTATTGCGGGGTCTTGTTAGAGTGATCAAGAGTCGTGGAAGATGGACATGGGAAAAAGGACAGCTCATATAGATCAGTCAGTCTCATCCCTGTGTGTCTCATCCTGACTGTGTGTGTGTCTCTGACATTCATCATGTGAACTCTGCATTTTTTTCGCCTCTGATGATACAATAGGGGACACATAGTAAATTTCATGCTAATTTTAAAATCTTTCAAATTCAAAATTTAGAGCAGGTTGTCAGGTAGTTGTATATTTAGTTACTTCAGCTCAGAATTCAAATGTGCAAATATGTTAGTTTGTTCCGTGCTGGAGGGAGAAGGTGCTCTTCAGGTATTGCTTCATCAGGTGCAGTATAAATGTATTGGCATGAGTCTTGTTCTCTGCATGAGTCTAAGATCTTGTGTGTGTGTAGGCATGCAAGCTGCATATAGTTGCATTTGCATGTTCGGTATTTTTTTTTTCTAGTCTCTAACACTTCATAAAGTTTTTCAAGCTTATTCTAGGTACAGACTGATTCTTGGGAAGGTAGTTGACCTGTACCTACAGAATTCATGTTGCATATGGGAAGCATATGATCTTTGTTAAGGAGCTGGTTAGAATTCATGGAAGCATGTCATGGGGAATTAGGTGTTGGGAAAAGAGGTACCTCCATCCTTGGTTTGTTTCGGATTTGCCTTGGTAACGTTTGAATGCCTTTGCTTTTTTGCTGTCAAAATGTCATTATTTGGATCTTTCCCAATGTTTTTATTCAAGTGATAGGAAACAGAAGGGAAGGAACTAATTGGTATGAGTCTGGAAATCATGCTCTGAATACACGTACAAGCATTTGTGCTTTCTTATCCAGATTTCCAGCGTGTGAGGTATGTGACGGTAGAAGCATCGTTCTGGGAATGTAGTTAGAGCTCTTGGGGAGACCAAAATGTATTTTCATCCTTATTGCCACCAAAGGAGAGTGTGGGTATTTCTCTCCTTATTCAGATTCTCTGAAATTCTTGCTTTATAATGAAGAGCTTGTCTTGCTAGTTCATTAGTAATTGCTACCTCCTACCATCTCTTTTGTCAGCAGGGGGTAGGATTTCCTCCTACACCCAGGGGGAAAAAAAGAGAAAATTAGATAGTGATAGAGGCTAAAATTAAAAGAAATTTGAGAAGAAATAGGCTAGGTTAATCTCTAATCCTGTAAGACAGCAATTCTTTCTTTAGATTTTAGGTGAAAAAAATGTTCTTTTCTTGATAGTGGTATCTTTAGGGGGCCAGGCAATGCCGATGTTGCTGGGCAGAGAATATTTCCAGGTAGATCATCTGCTTGTACTTGGACTAGCTAGCATGTATTGACGTTACACATTTGATTAGGCCTTTCTAAGTGGAAAGCTGTCTGCAATTCAGAAGCAGTTGCATCTGGTACCTTGGTTGCCTCGCAGCAAGAGGCCAAGGCCCTTCTAAAACTTAGTAAAAACCTAAACTGTGAAAGCTTACAGTTCTATTTGTGCTTCAGCATATTGCGAGGACAGTATGGGTCACAACACTTCAAACAAAAATATGAGAGGAAATACTTTGTCGCAACTCTGATGTGGTGGGTTGCATATCTTTTTCATTATCTTGGCGTCTGTCTGCACTGCAGTCACAGCAGCGGCATTAGCTGAGCTGGCTATAAAGTAATTGGTTTGCATACTGCTACCGACAGCAGCAGTTTGTTGGAATTAGTTGCAAAAAATGTTTTAAAACTTTCTATGAAGTCTTCCAGTCACCTCCCTCTATGACTTGAAGTTTTTTATTCCTTGCAGGTTAAAAAACCTTTCCATTTCACTTTTCCATGTTCCATTTAACTTTAACGTTCAGCAACTGGAGTAATGTTTTCTCAACAATTAATCTGTTTCTCGGTCTGTGAATTTGCTATACAGTTTGCAAATACAAACTAAATATGCAGAATAAAAATAGTCCATGTCGTGCTGAAGTTGAGATGTTTGCTGAGGCTATGTGAGGCAGGAGCTTGTTTGGAAACTGTTTTATCGGATTGTCATCACCTGTTGTCATGTTACGAGTTTTCAAAACTAAGGTATTCCACTGTCAGTACAGAAATATGCAATAACAAAACATTCTATGGGAAATAAATAATATTTGTCGATCCTTGTAATATTCCTTTCCCTCTGCTGTTGTCATGCTAGTAGGTTTTGGTTTGTTTTTTTTTCTTGTGGGGGTAGACAGCTTATAACTTCCTTATGTGTTCAGAGAAGTGTATGAGCTTAAGTGGTCACGATTCCTGTTTGAATCATCAGTAAGAGTTATGTTATAAAACAGGTTGTGTGGCATTACTGACACTTCATTCTACTGAACCAGAAAATTGCTTGCAACTTCTTGCCCTTAGACCAAGCCTTTTTTTTTTTTTACCGCATCTGGAAAGTCAGGTAATTGGTTTTCGGGAAGTCGCTTTTGCCTTTTTTCTTCTTTATTTCTTTAGTAGCTTGATTATTTTGCCTATTCCCTAGACTACAGGTGTCCACAAGCATGATGACCGTTAGCATTAACTGGCTTTCATATTGTCAGTCTAATGGCAAGATTGAGATATAAGTTCATACGGAAAAGACAAATAATACTCATCAAAAATAGAGAGGGAAGAAAAAGTAATGCATTTATAAGTGTGAAGAGTATAAAGTCTATTTGTTTAGATTCAGACATCTCCTAAGTTTTTTAAGGTTAAGATGTAACATTAATACATTTGTGTTGATTTTCCAGTCTGTATGATAGATAAGTATTGGTTCTTGGGGATCAGTACTTTGGGTGAATATTTTGATGGTTGATAAAGAAATTGATTAAATATTTCAGATTTGCTATTGATGTACAAATTACGGAGTTTAGCCAGAAAAGCTAAAGCAAATGTGATCTTTATTTTTCAAAAGACTTGATTGCATATATCTTTGCTATGATCCCTGTTCATTTCTTCAGCTTTTCTTCATGAGAACTTACTTGACTCAAGTTTGGGAACGTCAGAAAAATGATATGATTTCTTACGTATTTCTTGCGTATCCTGAAAAGGATAGGATTTCCTACGTAATTCACTCAGCATCTCTCAATATTAAAAATAGATCTGTGAAATTCTTTCAGTTTTTTGGCAGTTTCTCGTTGTAAACATGCAATGTTGGATATTTTAATTTCTAATGGAAATTGTAGCTGATGTTTAAACAAACATTAGCCTAGCTTGAAAGTGGAAATTTTTAAAATCAATGCTAGAAGAGGAAAAAATCAGTACTAAAACTATTTGTCAAGATTTCAGCCTTATAGTAGGTAATTTCTGATGCTTTCAGTCACAAATTACTATTTTGGTCTTTAGATTTCAAATCTTCATTGTAGTTTTGCTTATTTGGCTGTATGTATCTATTTCTTTACATGCAGAAAGGTTACCTTTGGCAGAGCAGGATGTCTCGCATATCTAGTGCAATCAAGAATACGCTGTGACACACAAGGAAGAGTAAACTAAAGAGCAGAAATGCATATTAGAGTACACTTACATAAGGAGAATATTTTTAAATTATGCTGGCTTAGTGGTGTGGATTTTGTAAAGGCACTCTCATATGGTCTTGTAAACACATGCAGTTAAAAACTGAGACAGTCTTATCTTGAGCATAAGACTTGATTCTGTAGATATCATAGAGGGTTGAGAGACTAAATCCATTGCCAGTGCTCTTTCTTATTTTGCTTGAAAGGTTTGAGGGTTATTTACTGGGGTTTTTTGTTGTTCTTCAGAGCCAGATTCAACTTGCATGCAGTTTGCAAGAGTTTTCACATTTTCCTTTTTTAATGCTTTTATTTAAAAAAAAAAAGGAGAGAGAAAGATAAACACACACAAAAAAATCCTGCTACCTCTAAGGCATACTGAAGGTTCTGAGAAAGCTTTTCTGAGCGGTGTCCATCATAACAGAATCTGGATCAGAACAGAAGCAACTGTAAAATGCATTTACTTCCTTCCATTGTTAGAATAGCAAGATGTGACCTTCTAAATATGGCTTTAATATTTGATTATACTATTACATAAGATAAAATAATCATAGATTAGATAATGGGGAAAGAGATGGAAAAATGGATTCTGAAACCACATTTATATGTTATGCTTTGATGTCAGGCTTTTAGTTGAATCTGTAGCAAGATAAACTGTCCTGAAAATTGTCTGGAAAAATGGGTATATTTCTGTAGTATTGACTTACTGACCACTTTATACTGTTTCTTGTTTGATTTTGATGCGTAACTATTCCAAACATGTTTCATGTTTCAACTCCTTGAAAACTTTTCATTGCGGCATTGAATCCCAATTTGTCTACTGCATGACTTAAATGATGCCTACAGAGAACT
>VYZW01003432.1:24850-42542 GCA_013401315.1 Balaeniceps rex | reverse complement strand
TCGGATGACATTTTGCCTTCTATACCTTTTTCTTCAAAGTGTGAAATACAACTTGAGTTTTTAGTATTAAGGAAATGTATATGTAACATGATATTACATAATAAAAATATACCTATAGGAAATTAACGTATACTTGTAAAATACATCGCACAATGACTTCTCAATTGATTCCTGAGGTACAGGACCATGTCGAGAGCTGCTAGAAACGGAGTTTGTTCCACTGACATTGAGCTCTGCTCAGGATCTGGCCTGATACAGTCAACAACAAGGGAGAAAGAGACCAAAACCCATTTTCATCCTCAGCTTAAAATTACATTCATTTCAGTACCTCAGTAAGTTTTACAAGACACTGCATTTTAATTTTGCATCGTTACCTTAGATTCAACTAAAACTGAAGTATATAAATTATTTTCTTACTCCGTAAGTATTATATTCGGATTAAACTCCAATAAAAGAAATATGTACAAATATTTTATTACACATGGAATTAGTAGTGTGGTATTTTATTTCACTTTGGCCATCCTTGCAGTAAAAATGACTGTTGTTTACAGTCAGAAGTCCTCAAGTTTCTTTGAATATGAACATCCCTGAAATTGACATTTGGTGGGAGGAGATACTGAGTAGTGACTCTTATGAAGACACAATGAAGCAATCTACTTTTCATGTACTTTTAAAACTTGCTCGCTTCCTGGCTGTACGCTTTCTTCTGCTTATGAAATAAACCCCCTATTGTGTACGCCTTACCAATAGTGAGACGCCTTGCAGAGGCAATGCACTGCAAGTTGAGCTCTGACAGTGCTTTCCAAAATATTTCCTTTTACTTTAATCTCGCAGTTTACATTTCATAGAATTAAAAAGACAAGTACAAAATACGTTCACAAAATACGTATTCGTTAAAAGAGGAAAAAAAGATTCTGCATGTAACTGAACAGGCTAAGTACTTTACCAGCATTGCCGTAGGTGGGAGATATATTTATATCAGAATATTGTACCTGCTTCCTACCCCCCATGTTTATATTATCAACCTTTCTTTCATAACAGTTAAAAAATATACTTTGAAATTGCAAATAGCACATGGAATAAATTGACGTAAACATGGAAAGACTATTAAATAACGAAAGGTAATTCCTATTTGTGTCCAGCTCATGTTTCGAATTCCAAATTTTGGATCTGATCTATACCCATCCAAACTTCTAGATGATACTGGTGAGACTACTCAAACGCGGAAGGGTTTGCACGATTCATTCATTACAGCAGCATTTCATAAAGTATTTTCTCTTTAGAAGGTTTCTGCTCCTGCATGAAGTATGGCGCGTCTCCAAGACCAGCATTATTCTGGGTCATTCTTTGTAGATGGAGAGACTGAGGCAGGGACAGTAAGTGTGCAAGGTGGCACATTCACTAGAACTGGGCTTAGGACTCCACTCGCTGACTCCAGGCACAGACAGTCCCTTCCCATGGCCAGTGAGATTCACACGCCACATAGTGTTTTAAGGAACAAAGCAGTGTGGACAGTACTTTAATCTGCATCAATTCATTAGGCTAAAACTTTAAATCCTTATTCAGGTGAACTCTTAAGGTCAGAAGCAACTGCACTTCAGTAAAGACCATACCATTTGGTACACACATTTTACTTTCTCCAAGAACCCCTTCAGTATTTAAAAAAGGGAAGACTTAGTGTTATGTATATCACTTTTAAATATACAAGTCGAAGTTACAGATTACAAAGTATTTTTATGCTATGAAATATCTCCCAAAATTCAAGCTTAATTACTAATAGTGTGTGTCGTTTGTTTATTAGGATTCCCATCTGATACAGCACAAGAATTTGGATAAGCCAAGTTATTGGAGAGCAAATTAGTCCAAGAAATCTAATAAGGATCACTATAATTCCAGTGCAAACAGGAATGACATTTACAAGGCAAATATTACCTGAATATCAAATTTAAAAAAAAAAAAGTTTATTTTAACAGTTTAGGCTAAGCTTACATTTTAGATACAAACCCACAATTGCTCTTTCACGCCAGTTTGATCCCATAAGTCTATATCCATTTTGCATAAGAACATAGGATGCATTAGTTAAATATGCTCATCTCCAAGGCTCTGAGATAAGAGTAATCATATGTTAAACAGTTAAAATGTTAAAATGTTAGGGACATTAATAAAAAGCGGGTCCCACATTTAACAGCAGTTGAATACTGATGATGCTTAATTCCCAGTGTCTAGTACTGACTGTTTCCTATGGCTGCAATGTTCTGATCAGTTAGTTTCTCCATGTTTTAAGGAGTAACACTAACTACTATTTAGCAAATGGAGAGAAATAAAACCAAAGTTACAGAATAGAGTTACATAGTTTACACATGTAACTGCAAGCTTCACTCCTCTCATCCATGATAAACTACTCCAGACCAAAAATGTAGTGAAAAATGCAAAACTGTTTCATCGCCTTAATTTGAAACTTCGAACAATTCTGCAGTACCTGAACTTGAACTCCCAGCCTTTGAATGTGTGCTGAACAGCCCCCTATTGTACCACACTTTTATGCTGGCAGGAACTGAAGTGTCAATCTTTCATCAGATAATCAGATTATGTCATGTTCTGACCAAATTCATTAGGAAAACTTTTACCAACCCTATTATCTCAAACCTGAAAATCTAGATCAAAGTATAACCGATTTTACAGCACAATAAAACTGTTATAAATATTTAAACATTAATTAAAAGGCCTCTTTTGTTAAAAGTAAATAAATAATTGAAAGCTACCTCTTCTTATAAATGCTACTGAATGCACCCATATTTATCTCATGCTTCTCAGAAAAAGAGGACCTATATATGGTGGAGAGGGGGAAGAAATGCACTTAAAAGCAGTCATTTGAGAAGATGGAGGTTTGCTAGACTTTGAAATCATTTGCCTAAAGTAAGTCACACTGAGTGCTCATTCTAGTGACAAAGCATTAACCCCTGAATGTCTTTGCTAACTCCATTCATATTGGACAATCGTATCTACTTACTTCATGCAGATGTACTGGATGGACACTACATCCAAAAGAAGAGAAGAAATACTTTTTAAGGAAATCCTACATCAACGAGTAATTTCTCAGTAAATGCAATTATATTGTAATTTGTTTTCTTCCTAAAATATGCATCATCTTGTCTCCTAAAAAGGTAAATAACTAATTAAGTTTGGCAGATGTATTTTCTGCTTTTTGAGCAGATATGACATCTGCATAAAACAAACACTGAATGTGAGAGTACTAGAGAGCACTAAATATTTTCTCTTGTCTCCATTTCAGGTGGATAGCAAGCATGGCATAAGAGCGAATCAAAGAATTCATACTAATATAATTAATAGCAAGGAACTGAGTTTAGACTAATTCATGAGCAGGAGCAGCGACAACAAATAATGACAGGACAGTCATCAATATTGATTTCATGTATTTTTCAGTACTACAATCAGATTCTCCATCTGTAACTCAAACTTTAAAAGTATGATAATTTACGGAAAGGAGATTAATTTAGCCATTTTGAGTCAAAGACGTATTTCATAGCTTCATCCCAAATCCTGTATATTGTTAGGATCCCTTTCCCCTTTGAAGACTTAGTGAATGATTGAAGCTTCTACTTTCTGAGAAACAGATAACACAAGACTAGTAATCTGACTCTAAGCCACTGGATAAAGGCAGTTTGTTTCCTCTTAGCCCATCTGTCAACACCTCTTCAGTAATTAGTCCTAATTATTACAAAGGGCTAGCCTCCCATTCGCATTATTAAATCAGAAATAGTATCATAGCCAGGTATCTTTCAACGCCTACCAGACTGGCGACCTTCGATTTCATTGAATCTTCTATCAGTATCCGCCTTTGGAAGAGCCTCGGCAGTAATTTTAGCATCAGCTTCAAAGATGCAGATCCCACAGTGGAATTCCAGGGATGCATTCATATACACACCCACATCATGTGACAGGAGAGCAAGCAACACAATTGACCTTTGCATTGTTCTCTAAACTCCCGTGATATAAAACACACATCTCTATTTTATACAATAGAACTGTTTTTTTGCCTGCGTGCTTAGAAGTGCTCCTTTGAACTAAATGCCGATAGGAAAAATAGTGAAACTGTGTCTATAAAGATGAGGGTCAAATCTTTGTTAAGAAAACAATACATCTGAAACTCTTTTTCAGATCAAGATAAATTTGCAAGAAGTAAATAGTAACTAAAAATATGCATAAATGTTTTTAAGTGTGAAGTAGTTTCTTTTGTTTATTTTTGCTCTATAGCTGAAGTACCTCCCCAGAAAACTGGAAAACAAAAAGGACGATGACACTGAAACTCTCACGGAACCAAAGCTCAATTAGCTGAGGCTTTAGTCAGACAGTTTTAAGCTCTTCATTTGTGTTAACATTTATTTAACTGAAACAAGAGAAAAAAAGATACTATTAAGAACCAAATACTCAATTTCTTTTGACTAAAAGCCCAATAGCACATCTGAGACCACTAGTGAGGATTTGTTTACACCGGATTTCTCATCAACAGCAGAACACTACCAGTTTCCTCAGACACAATGAACCAACCTGAGCTGCACTGCTACAGTTTATGGCTTGTGTAAGTATCTCTACTAAAAGCTTGTGCCCAAAGCAGAGGAGCTACACAAATATTCAAAAGTCTCCATGTGAACAAAGCCCACATCCTCGAATCAAAACAGAGAATGCTTTTGCTGATACGCTTAATGTTTCAAAAAATAAAGCATACAAAAGACAATTTTTTTTTACAAAAGCATTTTAAAGAACTTTTCTGTGTCCTACATTAAAGTGAATTAGTGATTTTTTTTTTTCTTCTTTGCAGGCCTCCTCTAAACGCTACAGATGTTGATAACAAACAATATCGAAATAAATTTTAAAAAAAGATATAAAAAATAAAAGAGCTAGCTACTATATAAGAAGCAGTAGCCTAAATGTTTAGGGTTTGACTGAGCGATCAGGAGTTGGGCAGGCACTGGACAGGGTGCATGGGGAGGATGCCCCAACCTGCAGGGATGTCACTGCAGCTCTGTGGTATCACTAAAGCCCAGTGCCTGGAACGGGGACCACGTCCCAAGTTCTGGGCCCCTGATCTGTGGATGTGGTTGGCCCAAAGTCCCTCTTCTGTCTCATTCTCTCAACTTGGCCTGCTTGGATCTAGCACAAAGACATCTCAGTAGCACACAGCATTGGAGCATGAAGAAACTACCCTGATTCAGCTTCCTGCATACTTGTCCTGCATACCTTCCTGCTGGAGTACTCATGGCACCATACAGCTTCACTGCACCTGGATGGCTTTTCACTTCAGAGATAACTAAAACTCACTGCCAAGGAAAATAAACACACAAACTTAAAATTCATTTTCCAAGTTGTACACTTTCCAAATAAATGCCATGTTAGTAACATGCACAGTAACAGGAAGGCATTTGACTATCAATGGATCAGACTTTAAAATACATTAATATTTCAGGTATCAACAATGCAGTATTAACACACTTGCTACCAATTTTTTCTTGATTTTCCTTAATGAGAATTCGGTCTACTAACAATAAGAACCTTTCAAAGGAAAACATCGTATGGTTCTAGTACTGCAGAAAAAAATGCCCTGCAGGGTCAGACCAGTGGTCCATCTAGCCTGGTATCCTGTTTCCAACAGTGGCATGCTATTTAGAGATGCTATTTAGGGAAAAGACAGAAGCCTGACTGCTTTTGCTGTCCATTCCCCCGAAACTCCTCCATGCACAACTGCTGTATTAGTGATGTTACAGGGCACATAATTTCACTGTCCATTTGCAGTCCTGCTGTCTATGAAATTGTCTAATCCCTTTTGAACCTGCTGATACCATTGCCTTCACTACCTCCTGTAGCAAAAAATTCACTATCTGAAGTTTCAGAGAATGAAGGAGTATTTTCTTTTATTTGTTTTAAACCTGATCTCCTACTAGCTTCACTGAGTGCCCTCTAGTTCTTGCATTGCAGGCTTTGGAGGGCAACAGTTTCACATTCAGTTTTTTCATCACACTCATGATTTTGTAAATCTCAGTGACAAATATCTGTCTTTTTCTAAACTAAAGAGTACCAGCCTGTTCAATCTCTCCTCATATGACAGTTGTTCCATTTCCGCCGACTGTTTCAGTTGCCATTTTCTGCACCATCTATAACTCCACTAAATCCAGATGGAAAAGCAGAGCACTGAACATAGTACTTTAGGTACGAGCCCACTGAGGTTTTCCTTAGTAGCAAAATGACATCCTTGACGAGATAAATCTTCGCTGACCTCAAACATCAAGTCACTTTCAAGAGAGGAGTTATTTCTTTCTGCAACAGACATAATTCCAGCTAATACACCTGGCAAAGGAAGTTATCTTTGCTCTCAATAGTTTAGGATTTCTGCTGCAGGGCAAACCAACAGAGAAAAGGCTAAGTGTAAGTGCACTGTCCAAGGATCTACATCCGGAAGAAATAGCATAATATTTTAACAGCACTTCCTGAAACACCTAGACTTCCTGGAATTACTAGTTAAAATCCCAGAGGAACTGATAATGTTCTCTGTCCATCCAAGTCTAGCAGACTGCTTCTCTACACCACTGTGTATCTTTCGGGGAAGAATTTTAAAGGTCCTATCTGCTCTACATCAATGCTTGTGAGCTTTGGTCCATTTTCACAGCAATAGGGCCTGTAGCTTCTCTTGCCGACTTGGGCCAAAATCCCTCTAATACATCATGCTAGCAGTTGTTTCTCTCCACTCCCAGCTATGTGCATTTAAATGGCATATTTTACAGTAAACCAGATCCTTCCCTATTTTAAGGTTACTTTGTACTATGTGGAAATGGAGTAGCAACAGGTTGCCTTTTTCCCTTGATTTTCATTTCATGTCATTAACTTTCATGGAAGTAAAAGTGTTTGGGTCAAAAAGAGGCAACAATTATAAAAGCACATGTGCATGATGTAATCTTAAAAGAAAAAATAAATCAGACCCCAGCAGAAGGAACAAAAAGGAAATATATCCTTGTTCTAGCTGCATGAGCCACCCAAGCACTGAGGAGACAGTGCTGAAATCTCCCCAAGACTATGCACAACATCGCTGCAACATAACCACACTCTGCCTTGGCCTCACTTCGCCACCGCATGCCCAAGTCTACCAGCAAGAATCTACTGGGACACAGGAGCCACATCTCCCTATGGTCACCCAGAAATGCCTCTGTCTCAAAATGGCAATGAGACGGATGGATCCCATAGCCTTTATCTGGCAGTTTTGCCCAAGTGCAGAGAGGAAGATGAGGCCCCATGCTCCCAGTGCAGTCCTTGCAGAAGGAAGAGATCTGGATTTCATGAAATTGCTAGCAAACTACCTCTGCAAAGTAGAATATTCATTTTTAGATACTATGCAATAGAATGTTTTATATAAATGTACTTCTGCAGTTTCCTCAGTTCCCACTAAGGTCCAAAATACTTACACACATCAATAATTACACAAAGGCAGCACCACTGAACTAACACTGATTTTAAAGAGACTACTCACATAGTGAGGATGTTCACATACATCTGCAACATCCATGGAACATTAACTTAGCAACTGGCTTTAGCGCTCTCAAACACAAAAGTCTTCATAATAATGTGTTTTGTGTAAAACCAGATTATAGTTTAGCCTGCAAGGTCTTTGGTATGTTCCTTTTTCAAGTCTGCAAGTACTAGTTTCAGGGAAGAAGTCTGTGCCAAAGTATATTATACCTACTATGGCAATAAATTCTTCATGGATGAGGTTTTATACATAAATTACCTTCATTTGCAGTCTCTGAATGCTCTTCTAAATTTTACGGGATAATATGAATTATTAGCACCCATGTATTTCTTGTAGGTATAATGTGAGGCAGATTTTTTCCTACTATATGCAAAAGATTATGCAAGTGGGTTGTACTCTACACCTCTCTCCCCCCACCCGTGTTGAACAAATGCGATAACACAGAACAGGCAATTGCTTATGAGAAGTGTACAGCCTGCTATAAAGATATGTATGTATGAATTAGGTCTAACTAGGATTAAATATGAATCACATGGTTAAACAAAGCATTAAAAATATCTGAAAGTTTTTTTCTAAACCTTATAAACTTAGATTTCTTAATCTGTTATTTCTCAGTTTAGTTATTGGTACATTTATTGTTTGGCAAAATAACTCCTTTTAAATAAATTGTACATGTAAAGTGCACAATTTATATTTAATTGAAGCTACCATTGTAATCTTTACAAAACTTGGCTGGATTTCAGTGGCTGGGCTTTAGGTATTTTGCTGGTTCTGCTGGATTTTTAAAACCCTAGAGATCTGGGAATGGAATGAGTCTGTTCACTGTTGTTATTAGTCTCTAGTAAATACTGTTGGTGACCCACTGGAATACCTAAATCCTAGCCATTCTTCATATATCTGTTGAACACTGGGTGCTTTGGACTCAGTTCATACACAGCACTTGCCTCAGAATAAAAGTTCCAGGTTTCCACAGGAGCTCGAATTTCAGGAATCACTAGTAATGTGAACTGGCAAACAGTACCCGGACCCCAATTCTCCAAACTGCTCTACCCCTGCTATCTGAATCAGCTTAGTAGTTTCAAAGGCTTCACAAGAACAGGTCCAGGATCAGCCATTTTTCTGCAAGGACGCACTCTTGGTCCACTGTATTAAACAGCAACAACCCTTCAAAATGTACCTACTCACAGCCACTGAAACCAAGAGGTAAAACACAGCAGGAATGGTACGGGAATGTTTGCCCTGCTCCCATGACAGTGGGGGAAGGGTCGGGCATGAAGGCTCATCAACAAGATCAGACAAAAGAGAAAACACTGAATCATATTAAAGTAATTACCAGAAAATAAGACTTCTGTAAAATGTTTGCAATCAGCTAGTTCAAGCCTTCAGGCTCAGTCTTGCACTGGGCTGCATGTAGCGGCACCACCCCAGGAGGCGCTCCAGGAAGAACGGGTGACTCAGAGTCACAGTTCCTCCCTGGCTCCCTTCCTCTCACATGGGAGAACAAATAATTTCACCCCGTCCTGAATGCAGTGCACTCCCACGTTACTCCCGGGTAGCTTGATAGTACAAAAAGCCATGGCCCGGTTCCCCCTCTGCTTGCCCTTGCCAGTATGGGGAGGATCAGGCACGAAGACCCCATTGTCTCTCCACCCCATTGTCTCTCCTTTCCCATCTCCCCACTCCCAAAACTGCTGTCTATAGCGGCCATATGGGACACATTTACTTCCCACTCCTGCCCCGAGGTGCTACTAGGGACAGGAATAATCTAGCATGGAGATAGCATCAGCATGAAAGAGAAGAGAATCCTAGTTAGGAAGAACATACGTCGTCACTAGGTAATGATAACCACATTTAATGGGCACAAGCATGAGGGCACGAATTTCAGAGATTTCCCCCTTATTTTAAAAAATAGGGGGCTATTATAAAAATGCCCAATTACATCATCAGGCACTACACAATATTTATGGTATAAAATCACTATAATTAAATGCTAAGTGCTGATTTCAATTATTTAGCAGTGGAGCAATAAAATAAGCGAGTGCCTTTAAAGCGTTATTTCCACAGAGTAATCACAGAATACAAAAGGAGCTAAAAAATGACCTGTCAGGACCTTAGACGTCCCATGGCAAGACATGAGATTTAAGGTGCAAGGATTCTCAGGCCCAGTGTTGCAATTAAGCTCTGCATCCCTCAGATCCACTTTTTTGCTGCAAGCTTACAGTGGAGCTAGTATATGGGAAAAAAGAGTGAATTTCTACCCTGACTGAGTTAGAGTTACCATTTCACCTTAAAACTAGTTACTTGGGCAAAATACAGGCTTGTATAGAGACTAAAAATATTAAAGATCTGAAGCAGTGAGGTAGTTCAGTCCACAGTGGCCATGTCTGCACATGCCTCTCCACTGAAGGACCGGGGCTGTGTTCATTAGTGTTGGAAAACCTTGCAGGATTATATTAAAAAAAAAACATTTTAATTGGAAAATTAGTTCCAAAACATAACCTTTTATTGAGAAATATCATCCATAACGTAGGAAATAAAGGATATTCCCAGTAGATATTCTCAATAAGTTATCTGTCATAGATGGGGAAAAAAGACAGCAATATTAAATATTACTAATGCTATTTTGGGGCTAAATAACAGTCCTGGACAAATGGTGATAAAAACATCCAGCAAGCAGGAGCGAAGCCATGATAAACCAGATGCTGCACAGGATGCAGTGCATGCTGTCCTGAACAGGGATGCCTCTGTCAGCCAGTGAAGGGGAAGTGGCCATGCCACCTTCCTTCCTTCTTGGTGTAACTGATGTTGCTTAAAGGAAAGACCTCCAGCACAGCTCCAAATCTGCAAGGCTCAAGTGCTGTCAGTGTGCCAGACTCATCCATACAGGGCAAAATAATGGGTGGATGTGGAGCTCCTAGACTGCCTTCACCTCAGCTGTGATCCTTGCAGAAGTTGGGATGGATGACACTGAAAAATTCTTCACATTTGGCATTACATTAAGAATTTTTTTTGGTCAAAAAATAGAATGCAGCCCACTTCCATTCATGTTTCTGACAAACTTTTGTTTTTCTAGGTAGATTTTCAGCCAAACAAAAACTGAGCTGGAAATGTCCAGTTCAAACTAAACGTCCTGTAAACTAAATATGGCTGATTATTCTTTACTTCCTTACATGCCTCTCCTTTACTAAGAACAAAACACAACTTGTCAAAGAACACATTTTGAGGCAGGAATAATGACCATTCCCAACACCACAGCTCCATTTTTTATTATAAATAGAAAAACCCCGAAGGTCTTCCATTAGCTTCAGTCATTGGGAGGGATAGGGAAGAATGTGTTATGCTGCAACGGGGGAAGTACATACGCCAACTGGAAAAACGGACTATAAAAAGCTTTTCTTACACAAACACAGGAGGAAGTAACCAACACCCTCAATTGTTGAAGTGAAAGGTGGGGGGCCTAAACACACAACTAGAGAAAAAAAAAAAGTAAAAATTAAAGAAGTCCTGAATGTTTCACATGTTTCCAATTACTCTCAAATTTGAGAGCCTTGTTCGACAACGTTACCAACAGCAGACCTGGCAAATCTCATGCAAAGAGCATAAATGCTGTACAGCAGTACCAGGCTAGAGTCCTTTCTGCAGTTAGGACTGTGCATCACCTGTTTATGCAGCACAGCACTATGGACTCTCCCTCTCTGCAACCTACTCCGAGTTGGGTGGAGAGCCCTCTGCAGCTGGGACAAGGGATCAGAGTGCAAAAGTGCAGGTGCTGCACTGCAGGGAAAGTGTGTGCCACTACGGCAAGCCACTTCTGCTCCAAGAGCCTCTACTAATTAGCAGCGTCCCCAGCTGCATGCCAGGAACACATCCCCTCCAGTCACACAGGAACATGCTCACCCAACTGGGAACCAACGTGGCACCATCTCGTATGTCAGAGGAAAAAAGAATCAAAGGGTCCAACACACGTGCAAGAATTCAAAGTACAGCCTCAGAAGGTCAAACAGGCCCATCACAGAAGAGAAAATTTATTAGAGCAAATAGCTAAATACTGGCAGGCCAGAGATGCAAATTCTAACAAGGCAGACTGAGGAAAAAGGAGGCAGACAGTGAAGTTGGCTGCACTGATTTTACCTCCTCTGGAGAGACTGCTACCTGGGCTGTTGCACTGGGCAACACTCAGTCAGAGCCCGTCATCACTGATACAGGCTCATACACTTCCACGTCCCAAGCAACAGTCCCGTACACCAAGTATTCCGACCCCTAGCAGACATAAAGTCTCTAAGGAGATACAACCAAAAGAGAGTTCCCATGATGATCTACTGTCACTTCAGTAGTGTCGTATTTTTCCATTAAGGTCATTTTCCTTATCTGTGAAAACATACTGGCTCATGGCACTCAGCAAAGTGATAACCTTCTGGTTACAGAGCTTGAACTTGTCAACAATTATTTAGTGAGTGCGATGGAGCCAGGTTAGAACATAGATACATAGTCCATAGATTCCACTAATCTTCACAAAATCATTCCTTTCCCAGCCAGCCACTGTATAAAAGGACATAAAACTGACCTCAAATTAGGTAGGGGTTTGGCTTTGTAATGAACCTGTAGCTTCAAGGTCATTTCACTTAAAAATTTCTTACATGGTTTCGAACATCTACCATTTATAAATGACTACAAATTAAAACCAGAGAAGACATCAAGTGGAAGCAGATAGCCCACATTCTCTCCTGCCTCCAGAATACATCAAGTTGTTTTGGAATTTTTGAAAATAACAATTAGAAACACACTAAATGCTTGGACAACAAGGACCTACCAATCTGGGATTCTGGGATTCAAACTGCATTCTTCTTCCTCTGCTGCTTACTTAGCGAAGGTGCTAGCAGTGCTTTGCCCAGGACAGCAAAGATAGCAAGCTTTGGCATAGCTTAGCACTTTAAACACCAGAAGAGTCAATACAGGAGAAACCAATCTGCTTCGTCCCTGGTATTAATGGTCAATGCAAAACAGACCAACATACCGGGTTCTTGAATATGTGTTCTTTATTCTGCAGAAGGCACAAGAAGTTGTTTTGTGATAGGCCATTCTCCCTCCTGATTTTAAATTGAGAATTCACGGCTTTACAGAGGTCTGCACAGACATGGCTCTGAGCAACCTCAGTCCTAGGATGGCTAGATAGGATGGCTCCTATTTCCCACATTTGTCTCTGCTCACTTTATCACTTTGTGTCACTGTTTTAGGTGGGTTTGTGGGGTTTTTTCCACATTGTGTCCATGGGTCTTCTCCACAGCTCACCCTGTGTACACTTAAAATCCTTGATACGTCTCGTTTGCAGCTCTACTTCTCCCACCTCCTAACACAAACTAGGACTTTTTTCCCCTCAAATAGTCTCATCGCTTTCTCATGGCAAAATTACCACTGTAGACTGCCATGCGTAGAGCATCATGCAATTCTACAATGTGAAATTAAAAAAAAAAAGTCCTCAAATGCTTACACAATTCTCCTGTTTCTAGTTCTCAAGAAGTTACTTTCTTGATATTCAAACTCAAATCCTGATGATAGAAACATGCATTTTAAGGAGAGATAAGTAGAAATTTCTCAGCAACTGAACAAGTTGAGCTATGCTTCTGGGTATGTATTACAATATTTTTTTTGCATCACACCTACTCTACTAAATATACAAAACACTGAGCAAGTGACAGTTTTGTCAGCCACCAGCTAATCAAATGAAAAATTATTAGGCTTAGAAAAATAATAAAAGCAGAAGCCAGCTGTGCATTTGTTGGATGAAAATCCCAGTGTCTCCCATGTTAGCTCATGTGTATTTCAATTTCTGGGAAGAAAATAATGGGAGTTTCTCCACCCTTTCTCATGTGAGCCATAAAACAGATTTATTACCTAGGATATATTCTGTGTTTTCTCCTGAGGAAAAAAGAAAGTGGTGGAACAAGTTCATTTTTTTCTCTTCTACAACTAGGATTTTCTTTATAATAAACACAGAGCTTAATTTTGGTATCATATGGCCCTTCTACTTAATGCTCTGGTCACACTTTTTACCTTTCTAAATCTTGAATTGTAGCATTTTCATTTCAGCGGGGAATCTACAGCTGCTCCAGCTGTCTGAGAGCGAAAAGTCTGTCCTAAGATTCCTATCTGGTATGTTTTAAAGCAGGATCCTTCCCTCCCCTAAATCAAAGAAATTCAGCTTCTACTGAAAAATTATGGAATAACTNTGCTGGAAAAAAAAAAAAAAAAAAAAAAAAAAAAGCCAAACATTAGTCTATGTTTCTTTCCAAATAGTTCTTGCTCAGCTTTACCTTACGCCCAACAGTCACCCAGCAGCTCTGGGAAACTTAGGCTGCAAACTCAGAGGTTTAGGACAGGGTTGCATCTCATCTGGGAAGGTTTTCCTGTACAAATTACTATTTGTTGATGGTAACGGTCACCTTCTGACCTTTAAAAATAAATCATGAAAGAGAAAATTTGCTGACTAAAAGATTTTTTGCTCCTAAGACTTCCAATTTGCTTACAGTATGACGTTACAATTCTAAAGACCTGTGCTGGTAAATCCATTTATAGAAAAGGTGGTTTCCCCTATAACTTTCACTTTTGGGATGCAGAAGAGACTGATTCATATTTTAAATGCTTCTGAATCATGACATAGCCTGGATTCTCCAGTTTAGTGGTCTGGAAACTTTCAAGGCTAATATATGCCTTTTTAAATGACATCCAGTAATACCTCTTTTTTTAAGTAAATCTGTTGACTCTAATATTTGTAGCCTAAGCGTGCTCTACAATCTACTCTTGATAACTAGCATCTATTGTTTAATGAGTCACTTTTCTCAACACAGCAAACCTGACATCTCTCAAAGTTCCAGTTCTTTCAAAGAATCCTCTGACATATGAGCATTTACACTGTCATAAATGCCATTGAAACAATTTTTGAAATGACGAGCCATGTCACCATTAGCTGCATATAATTAAAATGTACCATAGCAAGAGCATTCATTACAGTTGTGAAAGTAGTTTTATTGCTTATGAACAGCAAAAAAATCCACTTTTTATTGTAAAACTGTGCCAGCACAGAGCTCAAAAGGAAGCTGGTTTGCTTAGGCAAAAATTGTGCAGGTTTTTTTGTAGATTCATTTATTTCTCATTGCTTTGTGATCACTTTTACTGCTCCACAGAGACCAATAATTTGGAAAAAAAAAACCAGTAGCCAAAGTAGTTTTCAAGCTATTACTAATTTGAAACCCTTCATTTGTACTACGGAATATATTCTAGTGCAGTCAAACTGCATCCTTACAAAGAAAGCATAAATCTATCCACACAGGTATTTTTGGGATCGAAACACTATTACTGCCACTAAACTTACCTTTTTTCTTTATAAAGAAATACACACAAACGTGTACTACTGTGCTGAGGTTTCAAGCTTGTGCAAAAGTAATGTATCAGCATTACAACTCAGAGGAGGTGTCCAAAAAGAAAAAGTCAACCTTTTTTTTTATCATTACTAAATTTGCCCTCACAATCCCAGAAATCTCACTGACATACATCTATAATCCAATGTAGCTACAACAAAACAATTTATTACAGAAAAGTATTCATAGTAGCTATTTTCCCCAATGAAGACAGTGCTTCATAGAATATCATTTTGGAAAAACAGAATCTTCAGTGTTAAATCTCCCATATAAGTTAATTAGCGACGACTGGTTTACAGTTCTTACTGTTCCAATGAAATAGTATGTTGTTATGGCTGAGCTTGCAGAGAAATAGCACTCGAATTAAAAATAAAAGGTATGCAAACACAAAACATAATATAGCCCGATGTAATACATGATAGAGAGCCAAAAAAATTGTCTCTTTAGAATGTAAGAACATATACGGGTCAGTAGTTAAGTGTTTCTTTGCAAAAAGAAACTCACAGTATTCTAAAATGGTCAACAGGGTCAGAAAAGGTGTAATGTACTTAGTCAACAGATCTGCTCCTTAGTATGTTATGATTCTAATATTGTAATTCTAATGCTTAAAAATAAGTCTTTACACCAATTAACCAAAACCAGACTATTTATCTGATATTAGAAACTGGCGTCTATTGCAGTGCGTGCACCAACATAATTTCCATCTGCAAAATCTTTATAACTGATAATGACACATCCAAGCCAGAACAAACAGAGTCAGATTTCCTGATCATAGGATATTTTTACAACAAGAAAAAACTAGTTTACCTGTAAATCAAGAAAAAAGTTAATAAGAATCATTAAAAAACAAGAAGTTGTTACTCCAGTAGTTTCTTTAAATGTAGTAATTTAGTTAAAAATAAATAAAATGTCCTCTATACTCCATACAACTTATGCAGACAGGACAAATTATTAATGAAATGGTTCTCTAAAAGCCTCACAGAAATGCTACTACAATTGGGGGTTGGTGGAAGGAGCTCTGGAAGAACGACAGGTCACAAAGAGACTGTCCTAAAAAGCGCGGAGGATCACTCTTCAAAACGATTCCCAGAGAAAGAGTAAAAGTTACACACAGCTTTCCACCTCTCACGTCCTCTGTTTTTTCCAGAGCACACACCATTCCTGGTTTTTACCTTGTTCATTTCAAAATTAAGCTATTGAATCTGGACATTAGATTATTTTCTACTGCAAAGTGGCATATAAAGGAGTTGTATAAGGCATTTTCTTCATTTCAAACAACCAGCACCACTGAGAAAAAAAAATATACGGTAAAAGAATCCAAATGCCAGATATCAGCATCCAGACGTCATGCAAACGCTGCACGACTACATTCAGAACGCCAGCTGGGTCCGTAACATGCTACATCGCAAACAAAGCGCCCGTGCTGAAAACAGCCAGGACACAGAGCACGGCTCGCACGCTTGCTAACCGCGCACCGCTTCAGGCAGGACCAGCGCGCCGGTAGAGGGAGCAACAGCAAGCAAACCCCGCTGCTCGAGGCCCGGCAGCACCGGCGCTGCCCGGCGGGACGGAGGAGCAGCGCGCCCGGCTTCTCTGCTGTGCGGAGACAAACCAGCGGTGTCCATCTTTTTCTTTCCCCTTCAACGAACCCATCTGTGAATAGTCCACTAAGGCAAGATTCCCTTCATTTTCTGATAGTAATCAAAGTAAAAACCTAGTGATTCGAGTCAATGTGTTGAAATGGGGCTAGTTTCGTAGATGTCCAGAGGCTGTATCTGAATAGGCGTTTGCGTTACGAAAATACAGTGTATGAATTATACAGCCACAGAACCACTCTGGATGGAAGGCACCTCAGGAGCTCTGCAGTCTGATCCCCAGCTCAAAGCAGGGTCAGCTGTGAGCCCAGACCAGGCTGATCAGAGCTCTGTCCAGTGGATAAATACAAAATTATTTTTTCATATTACTACATTATATGTATTATTAACAATACTATGCTTTACTTTGGTAAATGCTTTCAACTGAAGGGTATTAAAGTGCCTAAAATGTTACTCATCAACAACTCTTCCTGAGGAGTGCCATGATGATGTTGCAGGTGGCGGGGGGACGGCACAGAGCAAGCACCGACCCACCCGAGGCTGTGCTTTCTGCAGACAGAACCAGGTTTGAAATTCAGCAGGTGCGTCTCGCTGCCTCACCTCCATCTGCAGCGTTTACGTAAGCTCGTTCACTATCGCTTACTGTTAAATACCTTAAAAACGCTCGTTTCTCTTGGTCCTAAAAGGAAAGCGCTGGGATTGCTACGGCAGCAATTCAATACATCAGAAGCGTAAGCTCCGTTACAAGTAGGTTTGGTGTTTATGGCACACTGATAGTAAATATTTGATCGGGTGTATTCTGCAGGCAAAACAGGGGGCATCGGCGTTACAGCTGCCAGAAGAGACCTTGCACAGCGGCTCCCCGGGCGAACTGCTTCAGAGCAGCTTCACTGCCGCCGGGCAGGCGCGGGCTCTGACCGAACTTTTCTCTGCTAGAGGCCGCACGTCAGCCGCCGACGCTACATCCCGCTCAAGCACTCGCCCTGTCCGGGGCGCCACCCGCCCCCACCGGCTCCTCCGGCCGGGACAGACCCCGCACACCCCTCCAGTGCCGCCACGGGCACCGGCAGCGGCGCGGCTCCCTGAGGGCGGCCCCGGCCGCCGCCGCCCGTTGCCGTGGCGACGCCCCCGCGCAGGCGCACTCT
>VYZW01003432.1:3842-24586 GCA_013401315.1 Balaeniceps rex | reverse complement strand
CGGCCCTCGCCTGCGGGCCTCGGGGCGTCTGGCCGGGAGGGAGGCCCGCGGTGCCGGCAGCGGGAGCCCGCGCAGGCGCCGGGAGGCAGCCCCGCTCTGCGGGTCCCACGGCGCGAGGGGCTTCGAGCCCGTCCGCGCTCGCCCCCGCCCGCCCCGTAGCCCGGGCGGACCTTGCCTTCGCCGGGAGGCAGGGCTAGGCTGGCCCTGAAACGCGTCACTGCTTTGTAGGGCCAGGCACGAGCACCGGGACGTGCGAGGGTCAACGCCTGGCGGAGCGCAGAGTCGCGGCGCCGACGAAGAGCGCTTGAACCAGCTGGGAAGGCCTCGGCTGGGGCGCTGGCGCCGGGCCGTTACTGCCATCGAGCATGCATCGAGTCCGTTTGTGACTTTCGTGATTCACCATAGCTCTCGTTACAAAGTTCGATCAGCGGGGTGCGTGCTAGGCAACGTTGCAGGCTCTCTTCCACTCTGCTTGCCAGAAGCTCTGCTGAGCATGGGGTTATCGTGTTCCTGAATTCATTTGCCTCCTCTGGTAACCGCTGTCAATCTAGATTTGTTCTGGGATAAACAGGCCCAAGTCTTTCAGTGCAACATAGCCACGCTTAGTTTTCCAGATGCTGTCTTGCAGGAGAGCCTCTTTAGAGAGGAAAGTTGCCTCCTGAAATGGTTCCAAATGGCAGTTAATGGTTAGGTGTCATAATTGGACTAAACTGGGCAACAGTGAAATAACCCAGTATGTATTGTCGCTACTAGAACAAAAATGCTGCGATGTGGGATTGGGACATACCCTGCCAACATACTCATCCACCCTCCTCAGACAGGTGATGGCAAGCTCGGGGCAGGCATGTACACAGGACAGCACTGCAGAAAGGGACAGTCTTCCCCCTTAAGTGTCCCCTGTTGCTCTCCAGCTACATCAAGACTTGCTCAGGGAAAGCAAATTAACGATCGTTTGGTTGTGTCACCTGGCTAGGAGATAAAAGCTTTGTCATTTACGTAGCTTTGCACAAGGCTATACTGCTGTAATTCCAGCTAGAAAGATTGGTACCTCATAAAACTAATGCTTTTCAGTTTTCCTGCCATTTTTGCTGATGGAGCAAAAGAGTCTGTCAAAGCTAAATTACACCTAGAGTACCACAGTGCTGTTAAATAAGTGCTATTCTGTTCTATTGATGCAAACAAAGGCATGGAGATTTTTTGTGAGTTTGTGAAGGTAAATCTGGGGCTTGCTTTTCTATTCATATCAAACCTCTCATCGGTAGGAACACTGATTCCTAAATCCTTGCTCTAAAGGGCTCTTAAGTGGCATTCAGTGGTTATGAAAACGCAGTACCCTGAGGAGGCTCTGCCTCTCGTTATTAGGAATGTCCTAAGCACAGAAACACCTTCAGTATTGTATAATGCACAAACATAGCCCCATAGTTCCCTACATGTTTTGCTGACATGATTTGAATTAAGAGATTTAGAGCAGCAGATCATTGCTATAAAATGCTATGCATAATGAAACCACATGTGCAGTATACTTTCAGGTCTTGAATTTGTTAGGAGCTAAATGTTTATTAGAATATAGTACAGTTAATATTCCCTACAGTTGCCTTGAAAATGAACTACCCCTTTCACAACACAAAGATAATGAGTTATATGGCAAGATAAGGTGGTCACCAGAATTCAGGAATGACAGAATCCAATTAATTTAACATGAATTAATGCAAGATCAAATTTATTACAGTTGGATACAATTTGTAATTGAAAGTTCCATTACAGTGCATGTTTTTACATGTTATCTCCCATCAGGAAGATCTCAAAAGAGCAGATTCTCCATTTTGAGCAGCAGCGATGTACTTACTTACTATATCACCAATAACTCCTTCCTTATGTGTTTGCTGTGAGGAACTTCAGGGACCGGCAGCCCAGTTGTGCACCAGGGGCTGGGGCTGGGGCTGTGCTCTTGCTCTTTCTCACAGAGAGCCATGACTGAGGCTTAAACAGAAACCTGGGCTTCATTTTCTTTGGCTGCTTTGCTGGGCTGCCCCTGCCTTGTTACTTGTTCATCCCTTTTCCCATTTTCACTCTTCCAGGGGCCCAACCCTCTTCTTTTTTTTGTGTGTGTGGGGTGAAATCAGCCTTCTAGTCAAATAAACCTTTCAGCCTCCTATCTTCAAAATAAACATTTATTGTGGACAGTGCAAGCTCCTTAGGTAAAGCTTTAGGTCTCAAATCCAAAAGATACACTGTGTCCTTTTAATAATTTCATAGTGGAAACCCTTTACTTGCCCATTCCTTTGGTGTTACGGAGGTTTTCAATGATTCTGGTTTAGGTTTCGGGATTAGGTGAAACCAGAGTGCCTTAAACCTCTTTAGAGGTTTGGGATTATGTCTGCATCAGGCCTAATATAGCCTTTCTGTGCAAGGCTAAATTAAATGGCAGGAATATTTGTTGTGCACTGATTCACAGGTGTTTGGCAAAATACCAGAAAACATAAAGGAACCACTGGAAGAATCATGAAGGCAAAGCAATCGAAACATGAGTATTAGCTAAGTACTGCAGTATCACTTGCAACTGTGGGGTCTTTCAGGCTGCTTCTAAGTGATTTTAAGCATGGATATCATTTTTATGTGTCTCTTTCACATGAATGTGAGTAAATTGAAGATCTGTCGTGCAAATGGATCATGGATTTTTATTTGGGTATCACATTCTGGTAATTGCTGCCTGTTTTATAGCAAATGTATATTAAAGTTCGTCAAACAGCTGATATCACTGAAGCTCTATTGTTTTATAGTACACATAAATTCTACTCCTTCTCTGGGGTATGCATTGCCCTGACAGAATATGCTAGGTCACGAGGAGAAAAGCACAATAGATTTATGCCTATTATTAAAACACCACCCTGTCTGGCTCAGGAGGCACAGACATTTGTCTCATTGATGACCATGGACTAATTGAAGGAGATAGTTCCGTTGTGCAGGCTGTCTACTGTGAGGCTTTGTCTCTAGTAAGGATATTTTTCTTCCATGTGCTCAGCTCCATAGTTTGTAATACTGGCAAGGCCTGACAAACTGGCCATACCCCTAAGCTACTGTCTGTGGTGAGCAGATTTCATCAAGCAGAATGAAGAGCAGCTCAGTGCTATAGTCTCAGGATCTCTGCGAACTGCAGCAGCTGGTTTGGCTGCATTTGCAGGGAAAAGCTAAGCTTCAGATGCCTGGCTCTGTGATGCCTGGCCCTGGTATCAAAGGGAGCCAGGTACGTAGTTATGGGGAGGTGATGCACACAGCCCAATGGGTTAGTTCCTACAGCTGTCCAAAATCAGTTACTACCTGAGCATAACTATCTCCTCACACCAAAGCATTCCCTTCACTGATTATGTACCTGTCAGTCGTCTCCAGAAAAGTGTATTTTGAATGCATTTCTCTCCCCAGACAGACAGATTTCAATTTCAGTTGCAGACTTGCTTGTATTTAGAAAGTCGACCACATCTCAGAATTACAGGGCTTCTCCGGAGGTTTTTTCCATGCCAACGATCAGTTCTCTTGCAGGCAAGCTTTTTTGCATTCCTATGGCAAGTCTTCCGATAAGCAAAGCATACAGCCAGATCCTATCTTCTCAGGTCTGCTTGCAAAAGTGAAACAGAAATAGTTATGACAAGTTTCAAAAGAATATGTCCCCTCTAATCAGACGAGCTGTAAAGGTAAGAGGGAGGCTAACTAGAAGGATTTAATAATCTTAGAACCTGTATAAAACATTATTTATGGCTTAAGAGCTACACAAGGCTTGAGCTTTAAATCTAAGTTCCTTCCCTCTTTAATGGTGCATGTAAGGAAGAACAAGAGAGAAATGTTCCAGTCAAGGACAGAATCATAAAATAATGAGCAGAAGAAGAATGAAATGAAAGTATTAGGGGCCAGGGGAGGCTGAGTGGGAGTTTGTCTTCATACATGATTGATCTAAACTTGAAACGAAAAAAAAAAAAAAGACTCCTCATCCTTAAATGAGATGGTTATTTGAGCATAAATGTCTCATGTCAAATATGCTGCTATTTCCAATGGAGTCTTTTCACTACAAAACCACAACATTCTCAGCGCTAATCTCCTCAGCTAAAACAATACGGCTGGTGGCTGTGAATCAGCACTTTGAAACCAACCTTTGAAAATAGCAACACGTTCAGGGGGAAGAGAAATGGAGGAGACAAAGAGCTGCTGTTTATAGAGCTTTGCAAAGTGAGGCCCCACCTTGCTTGCTTGGAAACATGTTGTAACACCCGAGAATTGTTTTTCTCTCTGGGTGGGGGAAGTCCCGCTCCAGGCAGCTACCCCAAGGGACTGGGGCTATTGATGCATTTGTGTGTTTAGTCCCACACCAGGCCTGGCTGTCACTGAAATCAGGCGCAGTGAAACACCAAAATCCTCCTGGATGCTTGGGCCTTGGATTATTTTACCTTTCAAAACAACAAAGGGTTCTGACCAGAAATCTGAAGGGTTCTTGCATGTTCAGAGCTCATGGAAGGTGGCAGGTGATCCCAAGCTGAGAGAGGGGGAAAAGGGGCATGACAACGTCAAACGGAGACTTGCTCAGCTCCAGCCTAGGGAGGAAGGGCACGGTGAGAACAAACAGCTGGGCTCTCTGTGCCAAAACGAGCACTCCTCCTTTCCCAACCCATTCAGAGCCACATGGCCATGTCCCCTCCCTTGTGCTGACCCTAGCACTCATCTGAGGAGCGTCAGGACTGATGCAAGGCAGGAGCATGGCGCCAGGAAAGCAGAGGGCCTGGGAGGAAGAGTGATCACACTGGAAGAGACCTGCCCTGAGCGGTGGCACCCAAAGGAGCAGGCCAGCCAGGACACAAAGGTTTCCATCCAGCAAATGACACCTCACCTTAAGCAGGAAGCTCATTTCCCTCCACAGCCAGTGAGGAAAAACAGGCTCTTAACTACATGGGAACATCCCCTCCCCACCTTTTTTTCTGATTCCACTGTTTCCTAGCCTAACACTTAAAGCTTTGAAATCCAGAGATGCCATCCCATGGGAAGTGGAAAAAGACTTTGGTCTCAGCACAGCCCCCAGTACTGCTGTGCTCTGACTAGGAAGACCTTGCACTGGTGGTGCGGGGCATCCTACAACAGTGATACTTGGAGCAGGACCAAGTGGGGAAACGCTGTGGCATTTGCATTTTCATGTGGGTTTTAGGGGCATTGTCTATAGCTCAGGGAAATTCCTGATGATCTTTTTGAGCCCTTCTCAAAAAAAAAAAAAGAGAAATGAACTGGGCATTGTTCTCCGCAAAGGGATCGTTGGAAAATGGCCTTTGGACATGGTCTGGAGGCATCAGCTGCACAAACAGCCCACCAGTGCTCCCGTTGCAGCAAAGCTCCTGAGGCAGAGCCCAGATGAGAGAGGGATGCTGACAGGATGCCAAATCCAAACCCTCTGGAACTAGGCAGAAAAGAGGACCAAGGGGCAAACCTATATCTGGGTCCAGCTGCAAAAGCCCATGCTTCTGTTAAGTCTGAATGAAAACCTTTGATCCAAACATCCCCACTTTTTAGGGATTCCAAACTCGAGTGAAAACACAGTGGTTTCACCCTAGGTTGAAACACAGCCTCACACCTTTGATTTCTGAGGACAGATCATTTTTCTTGGGGTGGGGCACGTGGACAGCAAGAGATTCCTCACGTCTGGTTCAGACAGACCAACCAAAAGGCTTAAGTGGACACACACACTACCAGCAGCATGTGATAGGATTTAGTGCAAGGAAATCAAACTCTATGCCCCACCTCCTGAGCTTATCCTTTAAAGACCAGTCCTGTGCTCACAGCTGGAGTTTATGTGAGTCCTGCCTTATTAATTAAGTGTAGCCAGTGCCTTTTCCCCCTGAATTCCAACAGAAGCAATTAGAAAGCAGATACTTCACACATAACAGCTGGTTCATTTAATGCCCTCCCCATGCTATTTGCTCCCCTCCCTGAGCCAACTCATGTCTCCCTTTTCCATCCTTTCATGTAATGGAGAAGGAGAGTAAAATCAAGGTGGCAAAACCAGGGGCAGCAGATAACCGTATTCTTACTAAAAATCATCTAGTGTAATGCTGAAAGTGGGGGAGTGTTGTTGAGAGCATGCTTCTGAGCAAGGAATCATCACATTCACCTAACAGATGGGAAAAAGAGCCTTGGCTGTCTACTGTGTCCTCCTTAAAAGGGGATCTGTATCAAAGTAGCAGCATATTTTCTTCACCGCAGGCTGTTGATGTCATTAGAGCAAGTCTCGTTTTTATTTAACGCCAGAGTTAAGAGTCACATAAAATTGGCACAGGTGAAGGCACCAGGCCCATTAAATTGTGCAACGTGACTCTCTGGGAATTTTTTGAATGTTTGTCCACCTCCAATTTATTTATGCTTGGGCAAGCCAGCCTCAGAGCCTCTCCTCCCTGTTTCCCAGTATGAATACAGCCTCAATCCTGCCATTAGACCTGTGAAAAACCCACTCAACCCACTCAATTTCCCCCACTCCCAGGGAAGATCCAGTTACAGGAAGGGCAGTCCTGCCCCTCTCTGTGTTACATGCATCACTGGGAGATGCTAGGGACGTAAAATTAAACCCATAGCCAAAAACACCCACCGTAACACTGAAAGTGAAATCTGCCCTTGCCAAACAACATTAAGTGCATGTTTTGCTCCCAAACAGGTACTCTAGAGGCCAGCTCTTCATTTAAGGCAGGTAGAGCTTTTCAGAGGGAAACCAAGTTAAGAGGAATGGAGATTAATTTGCCTCTGCAAAACACTTCTGAAGCAGGGAAGTAATTCCAGTGTATTTGAGGCAAAGGCGTGCTCAGGAGTCATGTTTCTTTTCCTAGCATGGCTGGCATTTTTTTAATGTAGAATTTATAGGTAAAATAGAGATCTGGTCCCACACAGGGCATCTGCTCATGATATCAATAGGAATAATAACAAAAGAGTAGACAGCTGAAGTACCCCAGTGCTGTGACATTTTCCTCCTAGATGATTCCTCACTGATCCTGGAATCGGGCAGCATCGTGAGGACATTTTCAGTTGTAATATGCAGAAGATTTAGGTCCAGCTATAAGCTTCCCATTTCCTTCCTCAAAGAGCTAGCAGAGAGGCTGCTATTGCAGCTATCCATCCAGATGTTTGCCATCTTTATATCAAATTTTCAGGAACCTTACAACACTTACATATTCTACAGGCGCCTGATAAGGCAGCTATCTAATGCTGGGGAGAACAAGTTAGGAGGGATTAAGTGATCCGCCAAGCTTCCCACAAGACAACGCAGGTGTGGCTAGAAATCAAAACTCCCCACTTCCAATCTTTGCTGTGTTATACTAATCTGCTTACATGCTTTGCTGTAAAAAAATAATCATCATTTCAGTAACGCGTTTGTTGGTAACTAGTATGGGTACTCCTAATCAAACAGAAAGATCAGCATATTCTACAAACTGTTGCAGCTGATTCGTCAGCTGAACCCCCCCTTTTTTTTTCCTGGCTCTTTCCAGAAGAAGAAAAATAAAAGCAAAGGGCATCCCTTTATAACTGCAAAGGCTTCAGCTAATGAGAGAAGAAATTGCGTTTTGTATTTTGGCAGTTAGTAGTAAACACTATTATTAAAGCTATAATAAGATCAGCTAATGTTGTATGAAATATTAGTGATGTCTGAGCACAAAGTAGAGCCCCCGTCTCTTTAGTTAAAATTACAAAATGATTAACAGCCCAATTAAAGACATTTTTGTTTTTGACATGATAAATTATACTTTATCTACCTATCTGTAGATATAATTGATTATTTTATCCGTTTGCTGTTGGCTGTCATTAAAAAAGACAGATACCATGGCTTTCTGGCCTCTTTCCCGCTGAGAGAAAGAACAAATCCTGCTATTAACGACAGACAGCATCATTATGGAAAAATTCCATTTGCCACTAGGCAACATAGCCGAGTTCCAGTAATTATTGTATTAGTCAAGCCGTTGAGAAGTTCCATAAAATTGAGAGAGTTTTTAAGGAGCGTTCAACACTATTTGGCAACTTTTGTGATGTAACAATTAAAACCATGCTCCAGGCCCCAAAATGTGCAAGAGATTGCCAAAATCAGATAAAACCCTAGAGGGCCCCTGACTCGCAAAGGAAAAAAAAAAAATCAAACTGTTTACTTTTAGGATCAGACATTCATCAACATTTGGCTTTTGTTTCAGCCAGTGTCAGATAATAACAGCACCACGTTTTCAGTCAGCTTCTAACAAAACCCTACACAGTTTGATGTCAGGCCTCTGAGAGAGGGAAATCTTATGGGAGCTGATGCTACCAACCTTGCTTGGCAGATCAGACACCTGGGAGCACTCAGCAGTACCTCCTGGAGTGAATCAGGTCTGTTCTCCACCAGTGAGCATCAGGAAATCACTGGGGAGAAGTGCAAGTTATTCCTTCCTCTCACATCTAGGAGCTGAGCCAGGCAACACCTCAAATTGTCAGGGCTCCAGGGGATAAAGCAGAAGTCTCCTGTCCAGGTACCCCATTAACCTGTCAAGGAACTGTTAAAAAAAAAAAATGTTTAAAAAAATCACACTTTAAAACTGCTAAGGGAAATTACTACTGAACCAACTTATGACCAAGTTTATCATCTACCTACTTCTCTACTGGGTGGTGTTAAGGAATAATGATTTACCAGAAATGAAGGTACAGTATCAGGCTTCTGCAGTGGAAGGTGAAGTTGGTTACAAAACGTAGACCTGGTTTAGCCTAATACAGACTATAGGAACCACTTCAAGAGCACATCTGTTTGTAAAAGGAATTCATCTCCTTTCCCAGAATAATGTGCGCAAGTCAGGAAGTCTCCACATATCAAAGAGCTGTGATGGGAGCAGTAGTTTCCGCGGCAGTCAAAGGGATCTGGGATCTGAACACGGGACGAGGAGCCAGGTTACTGCTGTTGTCACTAGGGAACGGCAGTAGGGCAGGGTTTAGCACTAGCATCCTGCCAGTATCCACCTGGAACATGCCGTACCAAGTAGGGCAGATAAAGAGATACACTGGAGCCTGCCATAATGTGGCCTTTCATCACGCAGCTCCCGGATTGGAGATGGCTGCCAACCGTTAGGGCCTGCTGACCTACTTAATAAAAAACCCAAACCCACAAACCTTAACCATGGCTTCTATCTGATTTAAACGGGAACAGTGGCACAGCACTACAGGCCTTGGCCAGCCACCTGTGGCCACATGGGCAGCTCTTGAACCATATGTTGCATTGCCAAGGCAAAGCCAGGAGCTCAGACTTGTGAGAGAGAGGGTGTGTGAAAGAAAAACTGCTCCTTTCTCCCAGTTCCGAGACTTATCTTGCTGCTGTGCAAGGCAGTCCCACTAAGCTTGGGAATCGGCAAATGCTGGAAGCTACTGCCACATTTTCCAGCACATTTAACCTCTAGTTTGGGTCTGGCAATTGCTAGGGTGTGCTGAGATGTGTTGTTATAGAGGTATAAAACCCTCAATAACCTAACTAGCTGCTTTTTGGGAAACAGCATCGCCTTGAAGTTTTCTTCAGCAGAACTAAAGCATATATTGTAGTAGTATTAAATTTTCTTGCATTTGGAGCTGTCATCTAAAGTGAAGCATCCTAGGTCAGCTCAAGAACTTAGGTCAGTATCTGTCAGTGTGGAGGATGAATAATTTCAGCTCTTATTCTTGAATTATATGGGTAAATTGTGCCAAATGTTCAACATATCAGACTAGTGCCAGATGAAGGCTTAGGAGGTTTTTTTAATATATGTTCTTTATTAGCATTAAAACTTTTATTATTAAAAGAATTATGTTACAAGATACATGCACAAGATCCATCTAAACTTAAAAAAAAAAAAAAAGAAAAAACTACATTCCTAATTTTTTTTGTTAGTCCCTTTGGCTTACAGCTCATCTGAGCCATGAGTGAGGAAAACGCAAACCCCAGCACACAGCAAAGGGAACTCAGTGACGAAAGAGGAGGAGTGGAGCAGATTGATAGTGCATTGTTTGTGGGTATTGCTGAGAACAAAACAAACTCATTGGAAAAAATTATAACTTTGTAGTGAAATTGTGGGGACTTTGGATCAAGGGCTACAAAGAAGGCTAAACTCCCTGATTCAGCCAACTCCCCTCAGACCACTCTTACAGTTCCCCTGTGGACTGCAGGAACAAGCCTGCACAATTCAACAAGTTTCCACCCCAACCTGGCTGTTCAGGCTCTAGTTTGTAGGTGCTTGAATCTCCCCCACTTGTGTCAGCTGGCTGGTGTTGCTGTTCAGAAGGATGCCAGGTGGCTAGTACTTTAGCCAACCTGATTTCCAGATGACTGACTTTTGTAGCTGCCACTTTAATTAAAATAAAAAATATATGTAAAAGACACGAGTTTATCACCTGCTAACACATGCCATGGTTGTCTCTCGGTCAATTGGCATGCAGCAGACAGAGCCGCAGACTTCTCTTCCACACCACCAGTGTCCAGAGGAAAAAAAGATTAGTCCATCTGCTAAAGCTATCAGGCCCTTTGTGCTTCACTGTATCAATTCCTATTTATAGGATCCAGTGCCCTCTACTGAGCAGAACCAAAAAAAGCATTAATGTGTCCTGGGCTCCGCAAAGTTACTGTTAAGGTACAGCAGTATTAGAGCTGAACAGCGGGAAGCCTACCTCTCCCCTTCATGCCCACACATGCACCCATTGCTCCATCTGCCACCAGCGTTTCCAGGTTATTGTAAAACAACACATGGAAAGCATCGAGGAACTTGCAATGGCTACAGAGCTGTCAGAAGAGTAACGTGTCACTTTCTGGAAGGGGAAATCCATGTGGACATATGGTAGTCGTGAAAGGAGCTCGACTAGCAACCTTGGCAGGCTCGAGTCGAACAGAAATGTTGCTGCTTTGCCTTGATCTTTATTTACAATAAACGCCTCGGCTCCAGCTCAGCATTTTATCTGGGAACAGCCGCCGGCATTTCTGCGACCATGTTCCGTCTCATTGGTGCACTGACATATTTACATGCAGGCCGGGGCCCGGGCAGCTGTGAATAAGGGGCCATATATCAAGAGAGGAAAAAGGGATGCAAAGATGAATTTTATGAAATATTTTCCATTTTTCTTTGACTTGGTTGTGCATTTTGCTACGGCCCATTGGGCACTCACTCAGCACTTGGACACTTTGCTCCATGCAGTCTCGCCTATATTTCTAATTGTGTCTGCATGCCAAGCCTAGCCCAGTACCTGAGGCAGCCCACAGGGAAATGGAGGTTCAAAAAAAGAGAAAGGTGGGCGGGAGGGAAACTTCCTGCCCTTCAGTGGCATGTACCACAGGAAAGAGAATGATGTCTTGTAAGTCACCAGTCTTTTCTGATTCCTGCAGGACACAGGCTGCTGCATTTTACATCTGAGTGCCAAAGTGAGAGGAATTATTTCCACTACTTTGTGAGAGAAAACAATCAAGTCCCTTCTGCAATTTAAGGAGGTCATATCATCTTTGATTTCTTCTCTGGACAATGGAAAGGGTTAATTCCTTACGGTGTTGACTTAATCCTTTCCTTTTTCCCTGTGGCTGACTAATAGGTTAGATGTGTTGACTCTGTTTAAAAAGACAAGCTTTGGACATAATATTAATGATATTGTATGTGCAATAACATTAGAAAACAAACACAGAGGCACCTGGGGAGTCTGAAGGCATCTTCTGGCCTTTCTGGGCTGACAGCACAGAGTGGCCCTCCAACATTTCCATGTGGAAAAACACTATCTAGCACGAGAGAGTTTACTTTGAGTGACCCTCTTGCCTTTTGAACAATGAGAAGTCAGGACCATTGTGAAGCTGAAAACTTGTTTCACAAGAACAGGCCATCACTCAAACAGCTGAAGAGGGGAAAAAAAATAAAAAAGGAACCCAGAGAAACAATCGGAAAGAAAAACTGAACATTTGAATGGAATAACTGCTGGTGTCTTTCCTCTGGCATTGACATCCTAACAAAGGGTGTGAGAGTTTTTTCCCTTATGTTTTTGCAAGGCGAAGATGGGAAGAGAGCACTGTTTATTCATCTGTCTTAGAGCCCCACTAGCACAGAAAAGTCACTGCAAATACTTATTCAAGGCTCAGGTTCATCCCACTGGGATGCAAGAACTGCATGCTCCCTTGATAGCCTATGTGAGATCCAAAGCAGCATGTGGAAGTGCTTATTTCCCTCTATTGTCTATTTAGGAGGTCTAGGGGAGAGAAGCACAATTCCAGTTACGTCACCTTGCTATGGTCTGAAAACTAGGTAGGCCTCATTGATCACTTGTAGATACTACTTACCACAGATGTGTACAAGGCCTTGGTACAACAAGTTTCACTTCAAAGACTTGTCAGGCTTTGTGCAGGTGTCCCATCTTAAGTATCATAGTACAGGCAAAATAAACTAGATACCCTACTGCTGCCAAACGATAGATTTTTCTGGTCCAGCTGTGCTTAAATGGAGCTGAATCAAGGCAACCTCACCTTGGATAAAGGGCCAGCAGTTCCCAGGAAGAGATCTTCTCCACTGAGTAAAACATCTGTCAGCACTGTTGAAGAATCTTCTCAGATGGTTCTTTGGAACTCTCTTCTCTGGACGGTTTCATTATCTGCACTGGAGCAGCTGAAGTTGCACTGGAAGGGAGCACTGGAGGTCCTCAAGCATGCCCAGAGCTCAGCAGGAGACTGGCAGGGAAAAAAAGACAGTCACCACTTTAAGCTAAGACATGGGGATCATTTAGTGACTCACCCAAGCTCACACAGATGGTGCTTACACCAAGAATTAGACCCACCAAGCCACCCAACACCTCTGGCTTGTTTGTTGAGGATTAGAGTGCATTTAGGAGTCCATTTTAATATAAAAATGTAGGATTTGGAGCTATGATGGAATGGTAAATTAAATACTGAGCAGTTTGTCACATCTCTGTTCAAAGCAGGCTAACATTTCATGTAAGGAATTACATGCTTCAGACAGTTGCAATCATCTTCTGCACAAATAATTTAAGCTTACTTCGTCTGTTGTATTCTGATTTAAATTTTTATTGGAAATATAAATACCTATGTCGGTCACCAAACCAAATAAAACAAACATATTGAGTAGGGTCTATTATAGACTAATATGGAAACAAATAATCTGCAAGTCTGGTTTTATTTATAAGCTTATTTGAGTTTTTACTCTAGGCTCATATTAATCGGGTTTGTGGTTTCCACATCTGTACTGCTGATGCCCAGTGCAGACAGCATGCCAAGTCGGACCTGGGCATCCTCCAAGCTCTAAATGGAAAACATATGCTTCAACTCTAGCTACCTCAAGACAAGCAGGGCAAGTAACCTACCAAGTAACCACAGCGGGTGCAGCAGGCAGAGCAAAACTCTGGGGAGCTTTCCGAGGTGCCTGCTTGCAAAAGCTTCTTGCTTCTGACTTGCTCCAGGGGCAGCCAGGCTGCCGCCTGTATTATATTTGCTCTCTCTGATGATCAAGAGATACCAATTCCCTTTGCAGCCTCCCTTTTCCTCTAGCTGTAGCTAGAAATTCCCAGACTGGACCAGTTAGTTCACAGTGTCAGCTAGTAATACATATTCTAGAGGAAGATGGAAGAACTCCTGCAGATGATGGCAATGCAGTATGAATTCTTTCCAGAACCCTTGATTATTTTTAATATTTATAAAAAGCATTCTGAATGTTCACAAGAGCCATAAATATATATAAAAAAATGCCCATGCCCCTTGTCAAGACAAAATGGATCCAGCTGTTCTGCAGTGCTGGTCTCTGATTGCGGAGAATCCCTGTATTAATGAAAGATGTATAAAGGGAATCCCAAACTAGAAATATGATCTCTGCTAAAGACTGTTCAAATCAACTATTAGAGAATATTTCAGGGAAGTACGTGAATACAAAGCTGATTCTCAATACAGCTGAGATCCAGTCCTGAGAACCCATCTCCATGAGGACATCTGTACTGCTTGCAGACGCTTTTCAGAGCAAGCTGCTTCCAGACAAACTTTGCTTTGTGCTGGTACAACATCTCCAGAGTTTTGTGCCACTGTAACTGCATCACTGCAAACCCATCCCCTAGGGCCCAACAGAACCTCAGCACAGTATGAGTGCCAGACCTGCTTCTTCCTTGACCACAGCAGGGAGGCCAGTATGCAAGCTGTAGCAAAATGACATATATGACAGTATGAGAGAAAAGGAAGCAGTATCGCTGGCGTAAACACTAGAAATTTGGCAGAGGCAGTCAAATTTATTCCCTATGTACCCTCTGATGGTCATCCGGCAGCCTCTGCCACCTGTAGCTATTATCTCTTTCCTGACAATTTTGACAAAAGTGACGCATAGCAGTGCTATAAAATATGTTTTTTCAAGTTACTATAGCATCATCTGTGCGTGTTGTCCATACAGCAATGCCATGATTTGTTTTAAGAATTCAGAGCAGGAAAAGGGGGGCTATGGGGGGGATAAAAAATTAACACAACCTCAGTGCCCCAGCCATGTCAAAGGGAATCACTGCGTCATCCATCATTCTCCACCTCAGAGGACCGCTTTGCCCAACACGGCTGCTCCAGTGGCTTCCAGGCAGAGGCAATTGTTATGAAACTGAGATGGCAAAAGAGCAGTGTCTGATAACAGAGGGGCAGATCCGTCATCAGCACAGAAGGCAGTCATTCCTTGTGGCAACGAGTAGAGAAAAGAAGATGCAATTAACAATTAGCTTTGGTAAGAGAAGACAAAACCCTTAAAACACAGTTTCTACTGCAGCAAATCAAGCCACAGACTTAGGAATTAATGGTTCAAAGTCTTGGTTCTTGCCTTCCTAGATACACTATAAGATGAAAGAGAGTGAATTTCTCCTGCCACTTCATTCTGGCTAGCTAAGAACTGGGGCTTAGCCATGGAAAAAAGCCAACCTCGCAACAGTTACAGGAAATGAGAATAGCTTTGCAGCATTTCCAAGCAAATCCAGCACACCTTCAGCTTTGCATTTTAGGCATAAAATTCAGGATTCTCACCCCAGAAAACAAAATGGAAGCTTTTCAGTGGGTGTTGCACTATCTTCCCTTCCCATCCTCCCCTCACAGCTCCCCAGTTTCTGAAGTTCCACCAAATTCACACCAAATTCACAGAGAGCTCTTGGTGTGTCAAACAGGCTTTGCTTTCCTAGGTTTGATCTCTGAGTTGTGTCTTCCTTCTCCCAAACTTGGTTAATGGTTCTGGAAAAACATGGTGGTGCCAATTACACTGTTTATATACATAAACCGAAGGTTTATCTACGTTGCTTTCTTCTAATCAACTCTCTTAAATACTGCTGTGAGTGCAGTCCTGGCAACAACTGACCCAAGAAGCTGTCCCCTCAAGCAGCGAGTCTAAGCTATGCTGTAGGAAAAGGCATGATTCAGAGGACATAAATCCTAGACATAGGTCATACGTGTATTGTCAAGCACTGCCTCAGAAGGATGGACTGGATTTTAGCTTAGAAATTCCAGCTATCATTTAGATCTGTTGGACTTCATTTCCAGCAGAGACTAGATCCATGTAATTTAGATTAGAGATTCAGATTATGACATCTTCCACAAGCCAGTACTTGAAAAAAAGAAAAAAAATTGCTTCCAGTTTTTTACCGAACATACAAAAAAAGTGTTTGTATGATTATTTTTTTATAATTTTTGCAGATAAAAGTTTATCTAACTACACTATCAGTGTTGCCCACTTGACATATGCAGTTTAGGCACAGCTTGGTCTGCATCAATGTCCATAGCTGCAGATTTTCCTAGAGCACCTAACTATTACAAGCCCCATGAACATGCTTCTGGTGGGGCCACATCTAGAGATGTGCAAGGAATATCATCACCTAACATATGCATAAAAGCAAAGTCAGGTATCTTCCTCTCCCCAAGACACCTCAGGTGTGGATTAATTAGGTCTCTCAAATGACATTAAAGAACTACCTTGTTCTACAATTTCACAGTCCACAGGTGCAGGAGACCAAATCCAGCACAGCCTACAGGCCTAGCTCAACATCCTGTACAGCATTGCCAGCCATTCTCTCCTCCCTCTTTCCCAATCACTTTGGTTCTTTGTGCCCTACAATAATTTCCCCTTCTATTCTCCAGCTTCTTTTTTCGTTTGCCCATAACACGCTACAAATTATTTGTGCTTGCAATGATTAATTTCACAACTCACACCTAATTTGACCCTACTAACTTTGGCTGCAAAGTGGCAAAAGGGACAATTCCTTGTTGATCCAGACAACTTATCACCCCATGAACACAATAAAAAGGCAGAGCTGGTTATCAACAGGGAGATGCCCATTTGTATTTTTACAGGCAGAATGTCAGGAGGTCCCTTATCAAGCGGGGAGAGAGTTGGCATGTACTCCAGGCATGCAGGGGGGAGGCAGACTGCTTTCAGCCTGCAAGGCCACACAATGTGGGAAGTGGTCGCTCGAAAGAGGAGTGGGAAGAATGACAGATGGTTTATGCCTGTGCGTTTTTTTAGAGGACACCGGGTTCCTGCCATGGGAACAGGGTGGACAGTAAAGGCAGCGACTAGACGTGAAGAGTGACAAAGCAAGTCAGCCACGGACGGCCCGTGGGAGGCCAGAGGAAATGCACCATTAGTCAAAGTTGGAGGAAAAATAAAATGCGATGACAACTGGGCCATTCATGTGCTTCCCCTTCAAGGACTGACCAGACCCTTCGCAACTCAAAAGACTCGAGTATCAGCTTCTTTTTCTCTTCAGCCAGGCTAATGTGCACCGGCACAGTCTGAGAAACTCCCTTGTCACTTATATTAATTCTTATCTTGTTGTTCTTGGCTACACTTCACTGAAGTACAGTGAGGGAGAGTGCTTCAATCAATAACGTAGATCCAAGTGAGCACCCCCTCTGCTGTTCTTAGGCATCAACTCAATAGCTTAAAGCAAACGTTCACCCAACTTCTGAACTTGGAAAATATTAGGATTTCCAGAACTAGAGCGTAAGACAATGAGGTGGCCTCACAAGGATGTTTAAGCCCCATGCATGGACAATCTCATCACTCCAGGGTAGCTTTCTGCACTTCGAGAATTTGCTACTCGACAAAAAATGCAAGACCTTAGAGCTCTCAGTAACCACAGTGACAGAGAAGGCGGCCTTGCATTTCACAAGCAGATTTCATCGGATGCTCCACTTTGTCACAGCTTGTGAATCCGATGCATTTTGTCATTAAGGTAAGATGATGCTCTTCAGAAGGTCCACTGTAAACACTCACAAATGGTTGATCTCTTATTCTTCATCGGGGACTATACCACAGCTAAGGACAGGACTTATTTAGAACTGCCTCCTCTGGTGCTGTGGCATTTCCAGACTTGGAAAGTACAAGGGAGTTAAAGGAAGACACAAGCAGAAAATCCTGAAATGCTCTCTTAAGAATACATTGGACTCTTACCCCATCCAAAGGGAATTAACTTATTAACACTTAAATAGGGCTATAAGTAACTAAGTAAAATAGAATGAGCATCTCACAAAAAAGCGGAACAAGAAAAATTTGAGGAGCAAAGAAGAATACAATTAAATCCCTAATTAAGGACAAGAACCAAAGTTCTGACCAAAAACTTCAAGGTATCCTGGATACACGTAGAATGAACAAGACCAGAAATCAATGCAAGCAAAGTCTGAAGTGTCAAGAGAATTCTCCTTATTTTTCCTGTGTTTGAAATATGTCTAAGAAATAAACTCAATGAGAATTAAAGAGGAAAAAAATCAAAAGCGCTCAGTGCTCGCATGATTTAATTAGATCCCAGTCTGGTGTAAATTAAATGAGTTAAAAAAAAATCCTTTGACAATCTGAGAGCCATTTCTTAAGTCTCCAAAGCAGCCTGTATTCTTTAAATTGCTTCCTGTTACATGGTTAATAATCTCTGCTTTCTACATTACGGGAATCATTCATGTAAGCTAGCCAAAATGAACAGTGCTATCAGAGTATGAACACCCTGCTGCCCAAACTACTGTGCCTAACAACATCTTCCCAATTATTCAGGAGTCTCTTGCCAGCAGAACATTAGTTGACTCCATTTCTCTAAGGAAAATGCCTGGGTTTCCTGATGTTTTCAGCTGTGTTTGTACAACTTGCCTTCGTGTGAAGTTGAAAATTAATGCACTTCCTCTCGATCCTTTGAGAAAGAGACGAAAAGGAAGATTATCAAGATTAAATAAAAATGCCAAAGCTCAATCCTTTGTCCCTGTTGAACAAAGGTGTTTAAATAAAGATTGCTGTGCATCACTAATTGCGTTACAAACTAACGTGTCACGTACGACAGCTCAACCTCCTGCATAAAGATAAAAGCTGCTACATAACCTGTTGCTCTAACACAGTGTGAATAGAATATTGGTTGGCTGCATTACAGTTCATTCACACATTAGTAAGAGACAAAAATAAAACAAGCTTTCAATTCTGACTATTTTGTTAGGAGTACACAATGGAATAATATATTTGGGCCTTGTCTCACAGGGAGCCTGAAAAGAAGGGAACATATTTATTTATTTTCTTGATTTTTGTTTAAAGCCTAAAAGCTGTCTTTTTTCATTTTCTTTCCCTTGGTATTTTATTTCACTAGAGTTACATAATATTCTAATAGACAAAGACTGAACAGGTATCTATAGTCCTTTTCTTTTAGATTTGTTTGAGTTATGTTATCACCTAGCTAATTCTAACTCCTCACACAGCCTTGGAAAAAAGAAGTCTCCTTGTGAAAGATTTAAGAAGAGGGATCTTGCTGTTCGGTTTTCTGCCAAAACAAGGAAGAACAAGCCTGGTTCCCATGTTGCTTTAAGGTAAAGGGAAGAAGGACAGAAAAAACCCAACAGTCTTTCTCGTCTTCCTATGATCGGAAGGAAAATGGGAGAGGAGGTGCAGAAAGGGTGAGTATCTTTACAGTTCATCTTTCCTGGAGTATAAAGGGTTTTCTTAAATTATTGTATTAGTATATTGGACATACTCTACCAGAAACTGCTGAGACTTTTACCTGGAAAAATTTCCCCCCACCTCCTCCTTGGAGATGCTGGTTCTGGCAGGCTGCAACTCCCAATACCTCTATCTAGCTAACAATGCAAAGCACCTTGTTCAAACAAGACTGGTCTCCATTTCATGCTACCCCCCAGGGAATATCCACTTTTCTCTTCATACTATATCTTTCTGACTGATGCAATCAGATTCTGGAAACCTGCCTTATTAGTTTATATTCCAGCTTCTTAGGGATGATGTTAATTTTCCATTGCAGGACCAGAAGATTTTAGATGTGCTAGATCTTGTCTATAAGAAACAACAAAAAAAATGGCACGCACAGTACTTAGATGACATGCTTAGAAATGGACTTCAGTGAACAGCACTCCTTGCAAAGAAAGTCTAGGGGTTACAAAAAAAGACACTCTCCTATCTCCAACAGTGCTTGAAACGAGGTATTTTACAATTACATGACAAATAAATAAATATGCATTTTCTTACTTATTCACATGAGATATTCTGCTTAATTTCTGCACCAGTTCACCATCCTAATTGTTTTCTTCCTAGATCAGTGCTTTAGTACTAAGCCTTTATACTGCGATGGCCAAAGAGTTCCATTATATCCATTAAATATTAGGTAATTTTCTTTTGTTTCCCACAGCAAACAGGATCCCATTCATGTCCCAAACAGAATGTCAGTAGTTGGAATGGTGTTTTCTTAAGGTGCATATAAGATTAAAGACTGAAATCAGATGCAGTGTTGCCAAAGCCTTTGTAATATGCATGTTTTTCATGGCAAGATGATTGACAAGAATTGCAGTAAGGTGCTGAAGGGGATATTTCACCTGGCCCATCAAAACTCAATGTAGAGGATTAGAACTAAGAAGGGCTGACAATATTGACTTTGAGTGCCACAACGGAAACATAATTAGCTCTCTGACATGTAGTGGACAGAAATACTCCATTTAAAAAAAAAAAAAAAATCTGTTGGAGTAATTACACCATATCTGTTGCATGCTGCCCTGGGAAAAAAAAAAAACGGTCTGCTCTGCTGTTTCCTCTTTTCACAGTAAAATTCAAGTTTGGCACTAGAATAAATGCATGCAAACCCAGCCTTTCTGCTGGAAGAACATCAGGAAAACTTTGTGCATAAAACTAAAAAACCTCTCTTAAAAAAGAGCACACAGATCTGAAAGAATGAAAAAGTCAATGAATTTTATACAAGTTTACTTATTGCAAAACAAACTGTCTGCACTATGCTTATTAAAGGCATATTTCATTGCCTAATCATAGATGTCTATTGTACCTTTTATGTTTTGAATCATAATTGCAGTCTGTTCCCCAACTGTAATAATGAAAGACATTTTGGCATATGCTTACATTGATTCCCCTTTAACAAAGCACTTAAGACACATACTTGCATCCCACTGAAATTAATGGCTAACACTAACTTTGAGTACATTGATTTTACTGGGATTTAGACAAATGGCAATTTATATGGGCACAAAATTGCCTACTTTGTTGGATAGGCATGAGCCTCTGAAGAGAAGCCTTCAAACTCAAAAGTCTGTACAATGTGCAACTGTTTTGGTTAGAAATACATTGCACTATGGCATCTATGTTTTTATCAGAATAACTGTGCTAGCAAAAAAAAGTGTGTCTGCTGTACTGAAATATCTTTTCCAGCTCCTGGTCTGGAATAATCTAAACTGTAGAAACATTTTCCAGTAGGTATAATGACAAACAGTGCATGCATAAATG
>VYZW01003420.1:6294-20034 GCA_013401315.1 Balaeniceps rex | reverse complement strand
CACGGCAATAATCTGTGAGTACAAGACGGGACAATTTAGAAAAAGGTGCTGAGTGGTTAAGGATGCTATTTTCATTGTTATTGGACTCTAGGAAGCAACACATATTTTTGCAAATGTGTTACTGCTACGGTGACAGCTAAAGATCTGTCAGCATTCCTGTTCTTTATCATGACATAGTACAAGTATGCATCAGCCTGCGTGTGGAAATGTAAAGTTTTGTGGGGAGTTTTAGGGGTGGGAGCATGAGTTACTGATCTTTTTTGCACCTAACTGTTTCCTGTTTTGTTTCGTTTTAAATCTCTGCACTTTTTTTAGACTCTGTGTTTTAGAATTGATAATGGTAAATGATGTCTTGAAAATAACCAACACACTCTACACCCTCCTCAACAAACCAAGAAGTCAGCAAAGCAAAAACCTTTGCATCAAACTAGTCTCCTTTCAGTTAATCAACTTATTTTGTCATGGATATCTGTGCTGTGTTCATTATCCCCCAAAGAGTTCACAATGTTGAAGCATTTGCAGTTTATTTTTCCAAAAGTAGTGTCAGCTTTTGCAAAGTTGTGCAGATTGTTCTTGTTTTCATGTAGTATAAACCATACCTTCTTCCTTTTTCTTTTAAAATCTAAGAGTCTGGGGGAGATTGATATGCTTTGTGAGACATTTTCTGTTTGTGCAGAAAAGCTAGCGGACAGAAAATGTTCGTTGTTCTGTTTAAAAAAATACTCTGAATGCCTGTACTTTTTCTTGCTGTTAAAATATATTGTCAGAATTTCTTAAACCTGTTGTCCTTTCTTCTGGGAAAAGGAAGAATATAAGCTTATGCTACATGATGAGGACAATGGAAGTACTTTGTAATGCATTTGTAGATGGATACTAAAAGCAGTATGTGGTAGTGGACATTTCGAGTCTGCAGCCCTAAGTAGACTTCATCCAGGAATGGTTAAGGGTTTAGATGAGGAGATTTCTAGCATCATGACATTTAAATCTTAACATTTGGAATAATAGGGGGTATTCCAGATAACTGATTGTTACTTTATCAGTGTTCAGCAAGTGTAAGCAGATGACTAATTTAAGTTGTTCAGTCACAGACAAACAAATAAAAAAACCTCACCCTGACTGACCTTAGTCCTAGATTAAAAAAGAACAACTTAAAAAAAAAAAAAAATTAGGAATAAGTACAGCTAACAATAAAGTTAAAGATAGGAATATTTGAAGCTGGTGACTACTATTTATAGAAAATGGATTACATCAAGCAAAACAGATTACACCAATAAAATTACAGGTTTTGTAGAGAAAGATGAACGTTTCCATATTTTCTTTACAGGGCGCTTGATTTAGTTGTTACATGACATTGATTTTTAGAATTATACAGAAATTACATTACACAATAATAACAATATTGAGATTCTGCACAATAAATGAATTGACTGGCTAACTTGTAATTTCTAAAGTAGTTGTTGGTTACCACAGCATGGGACTATTTCTGTGGGTGTTCTGCTAGGACACAGTTCAGTGTTTGGAAGCAGATGTTGAATTTCAATGGATGACATGCAAGTTGGCAGTTTACAGGGCTGCTTTGACAAGCTGGCCTCATTTGGGTGAAATGTGTTTTAATATGGCTAAATGCAAAATTATAAATAGAAGAGTAAATAACAGGCTCTGGTGAAGAGGATTTGGAAGTTTAGCTAAGCAGGTAAACCAGTTTGACCCTTGGCCACAGCATGTGTGTGCATGGGGGCCTTGGGTATGTGAATAGGTACAGCAAGAAATAGGAAAGGACTTTTCCTTCTGAATGAAGTATTGGGGAGACTCATGGACTGAAGAGTTCTGCTGACTGTGTTTTGAATGCAAAAATCAGAAAGAACGCAGAGGAGCCACAAAGGTCCATTCAAAGACAGAAAGATATGCTTCGTACTGTGTTCTGCCTCTAGTTTAAGAGAAGGTTGAGATATGACTCAGTTTACAGTAAGTACCTCCTTAACACAGAACATGCCAAATCTGAACAGTGCAACAGTAAATGTGGCAAGAACCAGTAACCTTAGTTAAACAAATAGGAACTGAAGGAACAAATAAGACCTAAGTTCACAATGTTCCACTGGTTAATTGGCCTCACTGTTAAAATTGACTCTGGAATGCAATGAAATATCTAGTTCTTGATGTTTTCGGATTAGGACAGGGATGCATTTTGGAAAGTTACTGTAGTCAAATGCAAATTGTTCAGCTCAGAATGGAGTTAGTTTTATAAAAAGCAGTACTGCTCATTCATTGTACATGATTTGGTGTGGTTGATGATCTGTGACAGTGTATACTAGTGACAGTGTAAGGTGAATTCCCACCTGGGTGTCCACCTTATGACATGCTTATTTTCCAGGTTGAGTGTTTTTCTAAAAACCTGAGATGCTCAGTGCATTTGTTTTGCATAGGTGTATACTTGAAATAGGTAGAGCTTTTGTTGCACTGCCCTTCAAGGGCAGCACTCTTTATAGTTGCTTTAGCTTTGTTCCTGTCTAAGCCATGGGGTTCACACCACTTATATTGGTGGGGGCAGCTCTAGGAGACTACTGAGAATTTCTTAAAAAATAGAATTCTAGTTAATGCTCTTGTTTGGCTCAACAGTTCTGCATATTAAGTATAGTTTCTGTGAAAAGTCTGGTTTGTGCTCACTGTCAGAGTTTCGGCAGCACACATTTATTTAATGAATCACTGTGTACGTTCTTCCCCTGTGCTTTTATTTTTCCCTAATAGTTTGGCCACTGACCTTTTCTGGTGGGTGTTTTCCTTAATTTTGTTTCAAAAGAAGGGAATCCAGATAGAGCTAGCTGAGATGCTGGCTAATTCGGAGCTTGTGTTTATGCTATAAAAATATGCCAGTTGTGGCAATCCACGTGTTTTTTTTTCCCAGCTTGAACATGAGTGTTTTTCCTGGGATGGTCTTGGTCAGAGATGTTCTTCAGCCTGACTGATAATCGGACATGTTTCTCAGTTTCTGAATTGAGGCATGCCCGTTCTAGTCTCCTGGGCAATGCTCAAGGAAGTTGGCTCATTTAAGGTGTCATATTAGTGCTGTGGAGTTCCTGTGCTTGCAGGGGGAGGAGGGAGCGTCTCTCACTTGTAAGCTAAGCAAGAGCATCCCCTATAGCACAAGACAGACAATTAGCTCATGGGGATAGGGTCTCCTTCACTTTTCCTTCTGTTAAATTGGGTTTTTTTTGCTCCTTTCAAGTGGAAGCTGTTTTTTCTTTGCAGTGTGCTCATTAACTTCTAAATTTTTTTTCAGTAAATTTTCTCTTCTGTGCACGAAGCATACCTTCCTAATCAATTAGCTTGATTTACCTCTAAGTGGGGGGAGAAAGTGCTTCAGTTTTCTGCTTATCATGCTCATGATATTAAGAAATAGGCTTTCAGCATATCTGAATCTTTAAAACAGTCTTATTAAATCTAATCTCAAATCAGTGTAAAGCTACAAAAGAAACTGTAGTAATCTTAATTGTTTCAGTAGTGCTAAAAATACTATTTCCTGTCAATGCTTGTACTTCAGATTTTAGTAGCCGTCGAAAAGAGCAAAGGTTGTTGGAAATGAATGACGTTTCTAGCATTTCTAGGGCTTATCGGGGTGTGCAAAACAAATCTAAGGTCTGGCAACAGAACCGTTCTTCTGTTTCTTGGTGAATATAGTGACCATTTGTGGTTGGGAGGTGGCTTTAATGTGAAGCTAATTTTAACGTGTAAAAGAGGTGCTCATATGCATTACACATGAATGGCAGTTTGCAAATGCAGCAGGAATTCATTTCATTACAGTAATTTAGTTTTCTTTTTATGTCTCTGGTGTTACAGGACTGTAGGAGCCTTTTGGTGCTTGTAGATTTGTGCTTTACGTTACCGTTGCGGTTAAAAATGCATAGAAGTGTGGATGTATTTAACTCCTCTTTAATTCATTGAACTGGGAACATGCAAACCTTTGAGTCTGCAGCCCAGCTATTTACATGTTTGTAAAAAATATGAATGCCTTAGACTGGCTCAGCTGCGTGCTCTCTTCAGTATTGTTTCAGGCTGCGTGCCGTGTCCCTCTTCTGTTCCTTCCAGTTTTATAATGTTTCTTTGCTCCCTTCCCCCAGCCTCCCAGGAGACTTTAGCCTCTAGTGATGGTATTCTTGAAGTAATTTCATGTAGTTAAAAACTCAATTACCTCTAATTGGATTGCCCAAATATGCAGGAAAAGAACATAGGTGTCCTCTGGCCTGCTACCACTTGGGAGAGTTTGCCTTTTACATTTTATACCCAAATACCTCAAAATGAATATAATGCATCATTGACCGTTCAATTCCTATCATGGTTTTCATTTTATTACTTAATAGCAGTGGGAATATTTATTAATAGAAATATTAGTGCAGAGTGTTGTACGTGCTTCGTCATCACCAAGATGGTCACTACCCCTCTGAATTTGCAGTTTAAATAGACGTGTCAGGGAGGGAGGGGAACCAGATGCCCGGAGGGGATGTACTCACCCAGGATTAGACAGCCAAGCAGCGGTGGAAGGAGGAATAGGATCCAGCCTTACTAAATTCCTAACCTCGTGTCTCTTCCGCTGAGCCGGACTCTATCTCCTGTCAACAGCACCCCTGAATGGCAGCGAATTAAGAGTGAAATATCTGCTTCAGCTTCTGCTTCCCTGTCCAAATCACAGCAGCAACGTTACATTTAACTTTTCTATGTGTCTGAATATTACCAGGATTTTATTCCAGTTCTTATAGTTTCAGGCTGTTAGTAGCTGAATGCTGGGGAGAGCAATGTGCAGTCTGAAGCAGCCGGAGCTTGCAGGAGGGAACAGTAGAATCAGTATTTCAGAGGAATGGATCTGTGTCAGACACAGGATGTCTAGGACACCTCAGGAATGCACGTTACCACTAAGCTGAGCATAACAACTGTTAGGGAATAGATTTCGTGCAGCATTACGCTTGCGCTATTATTCTAATGGGAAATAATGTTTTTATTTTACGTTATGTGGAGCTATTTCTTTTAAAACGTTGACCTCATCAGCTCAGGTCAAATTAACTGTTCTTCATTATTGCCTTTTCCTACAATATTGCTTCCTGTGCAAACAACTGCTCACCGGCTGCTCCTGTTTTTCAGTCTGTTTCTTTTATAGCTTGTGGAGCAATTATCCAAAATCCTGTTCCAAATGCAAAAAAGTCTGTCAAAATACCTTTTTAATCAGTTGTGCTCCTTCAAAGTTGCTTAGACATATGCCAGGTACTCTGAGGTAAGTGAAGTGCATGTCACACTACGGTTTAGACTACAACTGTTTGCAGCTCCCGAGAGTGCTTTGCCACCCTGTCTGTGTGACCGGGAACCGTTTCAGCCTTCCAGCCTTGCTTTGCCAATTCTTACTCCTCTGGTTTGGTTGGTTTGTTTGTTGGTTTTGGTGTGGTGTTGTGTGTGTTGCGTGTTTTTGTGTGTTTTTTTTTTTTTTTTTAAGTGCTTTTAGTATTTGCCTAAAGTTAATAAATAAATAAATCAAGCCTATTTCCTTCCTTCACTGTTAGCTCAGCTGGTCTATCTTCAGGCTGAAACACTTCAGATGGAATTGATTTCTTTGAGATGTATGGCAGTCTGAGTTTAACTGGTGTTTTGTTTTTAATCTTCATTTGGCTCATACTACACACATTTCTTTTTTGCAGCTGGGTGGAATATTCCCCTTTTCACAACACTTCCTAGTTTAGAATCACAACAAAATCACAACATTTATTTTCAAGAGGAAGTAGTGTGTTTAGATCCTCTCAGAATAGACTTATTTGTTTTAGGGAGCATGCATGTAAAGGTAAAATTTTCAATGGCCCTGAGCATTATCTAGACCTTCAGCAGGAGCCTGGCTGAATCTATACTACGAGGCTGCTGCGTTGCCCTTGCAGCCTTGGTATCTGCATGTGTGATGGCTGCATCCCAGCTCAGCGCTCGGACACGCTGCGCTGGGTGTCAGTCCCATGAAGCAGAGTCCCATTGCAGAGGAAACTCAAAAGTGCCGGTGAGAGTGGAGTCACAGCATTTTCCAGCAGGTCTCTGGATGAAGATGCTCATAGAACCAGAACTGCTGGCCAAGCAGCTTCCCTGGAGTGAAGATTCCCAGGGGGTGCATTTTTGGAGAGCAGGTGCACGTAGCCCTGTAGCACCAGCTCTGCTAGTGGGATTCTGCAGTTGCTAAGCACCCTCTCGTGATTCCTAGTAAGAATATATTTCCTAGTAAGAATTGCATTTTGCTTTAGCTTTGAATTTTTGTCATCAATAACAATATCTTGTTTTTAACAATGAGCATTGCATTGATCCGCTGAGAAGGATACCTGTTTCTGAAAAGCAAAATGGGAAAAGAAATTGCGGCTGCTGGATCTCCACCATCTCTGACAATACATGGATGCAGAATTCAAATGTATGAATTAAGGGACACCAACAATACTGAATGATAGAATTTACTTTAGGGCTAACGTGCTGGATTTTAACAGTCATCTAGAGTCCTGTGATCCCCATACTGCTCACTTAAATCTCATAGGATTATATATGCAATATGCCTGCAACTTCTGAGTAGCATGATGGAGAATGGTTAGTAGTAAATATATTTGTCGTACTAAATCTAGCCCTCTATTTAAATGAAGATGTTTGTTAAGAGTCAAGCACATACATGCAGAACTGTGCTTGAAGTTTTTGAACTCTGGTTTTGAAGTGTATGCCAGATAAATTTTGTTTGCGTGATCTATCATCGGAACGCTTCCTGTGCACTCCAGCACACAGAATAAAACATTTAATAGGGTTCTGGCCTTACTAAGTAATTACTATTATATCAAAGTGCATAAACATTAAGCACGTTATGTTGACTTAATGAATTTTTTTCCCTAATGTAGGTAAGAAATGTTTTGGGGAAAAAAAACCAAAGTAAATGAGAGTATCTTTCATTTCTCCTCCCCTCATTTACACAATGCTGGCTTTGGGAAAGGAGGCTGGATTTTGAAAATGCAGTTCTACGTCTCCCCGTATCTCTTTGCAGGATTTCTGTTTGGAATGCCTTAGGAAAGATGCCATCGTTGAAATTAAACTGTTTGGTGGACAGACGTAATCAGAACTGCCTGACCTGATTCTGTTTTATGGTTGGGCTCTCTTATACTGCTCTGTTAGAATAAATATTTGTTCGTTTGCTTTAAGGCTCCTTTACATGGCTGAAGCAGCACATGTTTATACACACATATTAGTATAAATACAAATTAGGCCCATAAGTTTGCACAGCTGTAATGACTGGAATTTAGTAAATGAAATAGTGCCAACACTGTTAATTGTACAGGAGTGAACAGCAAGACAAATGTACTTGTTAGTAAACTGGCTGTAGCCAGCAGTGGAGCAGATCTGCCCTTTAGCTGTCACTTTTTGGAATGTAACTGTTCTTAGGGTTTGTTTTTTGGGGGGTTTTCTTTTTTTATTTTTTAGGTTGTTTTTTTTTGTTTGTTTGGGTTTTTTAATCTCCTGTTTGATTCATGGAATTGCCCAAGAGCTTGCTTGCCTGACTCTTTATCATCAAATTTCAGAAGTACATCTGTGTGTCATGCAGCATGTTGTTTTGGTCCCATGAAAAGATGCTGCATAGGACAAGGCTTGTAGGGAGGAGGCTGCTGGCGGGGTTCAGCCAGGCTGTCCTCTGCTCCTCTGTCCGTATGGCAGCAGGCACTGGGACAGAGCAGCAGGAATTGGGCTTTAGGTCCTGATGTAGGATGCCCAAATTCCATCCTAAGCAACAGCCAGATCTGCCACTAGCTACGATAGCACGAAGACACGTTGTAAAGTGATCTAAGGAAAATGCCGTTTAAATCAGCCCGAGATCTTCCTATTTCTGAGTGTTACAGCTCTGAATAGGCTATTGCTTGAATAGGTGTTACTGTGAGCAATAAGGAGAGATCTGACTGAAAGAAAGAAGGTGGCTGAGAGGAGAGTCCAAAAAAACAGCTGGCAGGGAAATAAAGAATAATAAAAAATTTCTCAATCATTGTTTGTTTTGGAAAGATCATGCTTTAAGCACATGGAAATACTTTACACATTTGAGAAGTGCTGACTTCCTACATGCCTTGTGAAGGAACAGCAAATCATTCATACAATGTAAACACATTTATAGATTGTTCCAATATAACTTTTTTCAGTGCTGCTGTTCTTTTTAACAAGATACAATTTAGTGCATATATGCTTTTTTGATGCTATGCTTTGGCCAAGAGTTGCAAACATCATAAGTGTTAAATATTAGAGTTTGTGCTAAATGAGCAGTGCAAAGTTACCGAACCACATTTTTAATGCAAAAAGTTGTTAAATAGCATACTGTTTAAAAGTAAACATACCAGAAAGTAGTGCTAGGGTGAAACAGAAATAAATAGCTTGTCTAAAAGCGTGAGTATAAGCAGTCTCATTATGTCTTGATAGAGATGATATAAAAAATGAGAGCGGACAAAGTTCCTCTCTAAGGGTGGAATTTTAAGTTGGGGAAGAAAAATTAATAAAATGAGAAGCTTTGGTGCCAAAATTGCAGTGAGTATTTGTGGAATTGTATAATCATAGTGCTGGGTGGGGGTCTTGAGAGGTCATGGTGTCCTTCCCCCCACTGCGAGGCAGAGTCGGGGGCACGTCATGACAGGTACCTGTCTAACCCGTTCTTAAAGACCTCTGGAGATGGAGACTTTGCAGTCTCCCGGGCAGCCTCTAATAGCACTTACTGACCTTGCTTTTACATTCTAGGGGAAACTTCATAACTGTGCATTTCCTTGACCCGATGCAAGTTCATTTTCTGTCTAGGTAGATGCCAAAAGCAGGTTGTTCTCTGCCTCTTTGCAGAATATTTTTCTGTACTTGAAGATGACTATGTAAATAGGACTTCACAGAACTAAAAATTTTAGAATTTAGATCTTAAAAAAATAGTTCAGATGCCTTAATTGTTACTTAACAATAAAAGCATTGGTTTCTTCTGCAAATTATTGATAGACTATCTCCACTCTACAGACTAGATATGAAATGACATTCATCAGCTGAGAACAGGGCTCTTTAGAGAGGAAAATTCTTTTAAAGAGAGCAGTAAGAACATTTAAAGAATTGTAGTAAGAGCAGTGAAGGATTTCAAGCCATTTAGGCAAGCTAAAGTAGTAAATTTCTGTATGTGCATAGAAGACTGTGTGATCTTTCTGCCATGATCCCTTTTCCTTAGCACTTGTCTGCATTTGTGAGAACACCACGTGTTTTCTTCTAATCCTTTCTTCTGTTGCTGCTGATCAGAGTAGTTTTGTGTCATTCCTTTATCTTCTCTATTGTTTACCTGGAGGAGGGCTGGTGACCTGGAATGGCAGAGTTGGGCTAATGGCTTCACAGATTCCTCCCAGTCAGTGGTCAGTTGGCTTGTGTCTGGTTTTGAGAGACTTGCCTGTTAGGCATGTATGTGCAGGCTTATCTCACAGACTAGTTTTATTCCTGGTTATTCCATTTCTCAATGAACTGGAGTCTATTTGCTGATGTTGTGGAGTAGATTCACCTTGCCAGCACAGTTAAAAGATCTCCCATATGCCTGTATTTTCTTCCTTGCCTGTTCTCAGGGCCTTCTTCAGGCAAATTTTGGGTAAGTACAGCCTACATCTGTTTTTTCTGAAATTCTTGCTGGACTTAAAAAGTCATGCAAGGGGAGCCAAGAGGAGGACAAGAAGGATGGCCGTAGTGGGAGGTGATCGCTGGAAGAAACGTGGCAGGGAAGTCAGTATCAAGTGCTGGCAGCAGCAGCGGTAGTGTCATGGTGGAGCGTGGGGTTGTAGGGATGGGGAAGCACAGGGCAGCGGGTGCGATGGATGGGGGAGGAGGTGGGGACTTGGATGTGAGGTGCTTTGGAGAGAACATGGGGGGACATGGGGCCATCACTCTGAGGGGGTGATTTGGGGCAGTTTGGCAGAAAGGTGGGAATGAGTGGGACTGGGGAATTTCTATGAAGAAGGGCTAAGAGGCTTCTGCATGGGATTGGGAATTATAGGAGAGCTCTGGACAGAAGGATTTGGGAAATTGGGGGTTCTGGTACTCATCAGTCTGGATCAGTTCCTGTGTAAAAAGCCTGGTCTCTGAGGATGGCAGGGGATGGTGTGTGCACGCTTGGGTGGTTTCAAACGTAACACACACCCCCCCACACCCACACACCCCTCCCCACCCCCCCACTTGTTAACAAGGGTTCTGGCTGCAGGCAGGGATGTACATGCAGGACTTGCATTTCCCACAGCATCTTCTGTTTTGCGTTAATCTCTGTTACAAGGTACACCAGCCTTACTTAAATATTAATTCCCTACAAGGAAAAAAATTTTCAGCGTGTTGATTGAGGCCATGCTGTGTGTGTGTGTGTGCATCCCACCTTTCCGCACCTTAACTCGTGCCTAAGTGAACACAGCAGATAAATGAATGTTTGCTACAGGGTCTTAGAGGAGTCGACTTTTGAGCTTTAAAAGAGCACATTTGTAAATTAAAAATACATTTCACAATAAAGAAGTGTTTCAAAGGAGCTGTTGGGGGCCTTAGTTTTCAATAGTCAGCACTCATCCAAGATGCACTTGTATTGTGCTAGGGTACTTGCAGCAAAAGACGTTTTGGATCAAAGAGACAATGTTCTGTACCAAGGAGACTTCAAAAGTGATTTTCCTCAAGAATGTTTGTTCAGGTGCAGAGGGTGGGAGAAAGGAATATTGTTTTAGGCAATCGGTGTTGGACATCAAAAGGTGAATTTCCCCATACATACCTAGTCTGGACTTGGTGTGTCAGTCAAGGTGTCGCTGGAAAGGATTATTAACAACATTGGCTACTAATGAAAGAGAAATTATCCTCATGAAGAAGTGTCTTCGTCTCTGAAAGTTTGGCTTATCTTTATTTCTCTTAATTTTTTTTTTTTTTAAAGAAGAAAAACCTGGATAATGGAATATATTAAAGTGGAGAATTTGACTATTTTAGTTTATTGTTCTGCTTTGCCTGAACGTAGTTGCCACAGAGGTAACTTGTATTTTGGGGAAATGCGAGGCTCGGGTGTAGTTTGTGACATGCGTTATAGTTCAGCAGAATGTGTGGCAGAGCAGTAAAATCCTTTGCCTCTTGCAAAGCAGATAATAGCATGGTAGTAAGTTGTATTTTATGCAGGCTCTTTTTAAAAAATATAAAATACCTAAGAATATATTATGACTACAAAGAAACCTGCTTTGACTCACTTAGACAAATGTGTGTAGTGGTATGGGCAGGAAATGGAGGGACAGAGAGCACATGTGGAACCATCTATCTAAATTAGCTGGATGGGGGCCAGGAAACTGGAACTTGCAACATTTGCAATGATTAGTAGAAAATGAAATGATGGGTTTGTGTAAGAATAATGATTCTTGTATTATTCTGGGATGGTGAGGTAGATCCTGCAGGAGACAGACAGTACGTTTAAAGGTGGTGCATGTGGAATTGAAAGACAGTGGAAAGGTAAGCAGGTTGGAGGGAGGAACAATTTAAAACTCTGAGGGCTGTGCACAGGAGGAAAGCAGCGTATATTTTTGGGTCTGAGGTCCATTCTCCTGTTTCATCTCTTTCAAGAGAGGCATAAATAAATACAGCACTGCTCTTCTCCAAAGCATCGAAAGAGAATCACAGAAATGTGATCCTCTGCAAGACTGTCAGAGGCAGTGCTCAAGTAAACAAGAGCTGCTGGTCTGTGCTGTGTAGATGTGCTGACAGATCTAAAAGGGATGGATGTAGGCATCTGATCCTCACCATCGTTAGGCAGTCTTTGGCACTGGGGCTTAGGGATGCCTGGGTTTGTGTTCCTGTGGGCATGTGTACATGGCTAGCATTAAAAAAAAAAAAAAAAGCCACATACATCCAAGAATATGTATAAAGATGACCAGCTTGTAATCCTTCCCTGCGATAGGCCCTTTGAGTTCAGACAAGCAAAGTTTGAATAATCGATTAGCAAATATTTGAAGAATTTTCTGCCTTTCCAAAAAGGTGGCAGTTTCTGTAAGAGCGTGATGGTAATGACGCTGGGAGTGGCAGCGTTTTTCTCCACTTTGATCTGGAGTGGGATTTGAGCCAGATCATGACTACAAGTTCAGAAAAGGCATAACCTGTGGAGTTTTATTGTTGGATTTTCCACCAGCCACACACAAACTTAATACGGATAGAGTTGGAGGGCTACAGTGTTGTCTGCTTGAGAGAGGAGATCCTGGCATAGATCTTCGACATCTAGATCCTGGTGCCTGAGGTCTGTTGGCATTATCTTGGCTGTGCTGCACACCAAGGATTCTCCTTTGTGGTTGTTCCCAGTAAAATATGATTAGGGTTTTCTTTCATGGCAGGGGGGAGGGAGGGGAGGGAGGAGAGGAAGAGGGCTTGGCTTGAGAACTGATGGGAGGATGCAGAGGGGATTGCAATGGGAACTTCATGCTTCCTTCATCTTCAGTCGTTCAGTTTTTACTTATTTGCCATAATCTGCCTCTTTGTGGGATGATGCCTTGAGCTTGAATTCCCATTTTAACTTATGTAAGATCTGAAGCCTAGACAGGATTAGGCCAAGAATTTATCTCAAATCAGGCAATTCTAAAATCTGTTTGGAAAAAGGGGTAAAAAAAACCCCAAACCCTTAAGGTGCAGTTTATACTAAAGCTTAATGTTGTATCAGTTTAGTTTCATTGATAGTGTTGTGTACAGCACCTGCTTTATGCTAATTTTTAACCTGTTTTGCATTGGGTTAGTTAAGTGAATTTGAAATACAAAATTAAACAGATATGTCACTTTTAAAGAAACAAAAATATTCTTGAAGAGTGCTGTACCCAGTTAACTGTTGGTTGCAAAGTACACAGCAACTGCAGCTTTTCAAAAGATGAAATTTCTTCTGTAGGAAGAAAACCCCCTTTAGAACTCAGGATACTTTATCTTTGTTGTTAAGTACAACATTACATGACGATGCTCGTTTACCTTCTATTACCTTCAGCCCATCTCTGCTCCATCTCACTGGTAGCATCAGGCTTAGAAATGAAGGAGTGGGCTGTGCTGGATGTAGCAGAGGAGGACCTACAGGTGGGAAATGAATTTAGACAGTAAAAACCACTGCTGCATAGTCTGTCTGGGGAAACCTCTGCAGTTCCGAGGCTGTGAAAGTGCAGTATGGACCTGGGAAAGGTGGGAGGAGAGTGTATTTTCTTATATTTTTGTATGGGGAAATCTTTGCTATTGTGCATTCTGTTGTCTTTGATTTTGCTGGCAGAAAAGGAGGAGCAGGAAAGCTAAGGAATGGCCAGCTGAGACTTAGGAAGGGGAGAGAGAACCCATACCTGACATTGCCTGTGGGTGACAGGGAGAGACACACACAGCAGTTCTTTATTTTTGCAGTCAGAGGTATGTGTGTGTGCATTGTCAATTGTCCGTGACAGCTGATGTTGGGGGGAGGGAGCTTTTTAGGGAATTCAGAGATTTAGATCGGGGAATATCAGCTTCAATCAAAATACTTCATTTCCGGTTAATACTAAGCAACTATCAGATAAAGCCAGTTGGAACATGATTTTTGGACTGGAGTATCAATGCAACTTTGGGTGTTTTTTGTTTTCGTTTCCCCACCTTCCCTAGCAGGACACGTTTTGCTGAAGGATCAGTTAGAAAACCCGAAGGAATGTGGATAACGTGAATGATAGGGTTACTACTCTGACCACTTTGGCAGATTCATTGAATTTATAA
>VYZW01003418.1:4721-15828 GCA_013401315.1 Balaeniceps rex | reverse complement strand
GAAGCATACGTTTGTAGCCTTTTAGGTTCTGCTTCTCTTTTTTAAAAGATACTGTAATGTTGAGGAGATTAGGACTGATTAGTAAAACTCAAACATTTATTCAGCATGTGTTCCTTTAGGCTAATAATGCTTTTTCATTACCCAATGTAAAGGAGTCTTTAGTGCCTGTTGTGGCATAGCTGACCCTTTCAGACCAAAATAACGTATGTTACTTTCATAATTAATGTGCTGCGTAATCACTNCAGCAGACAACCAGAAGAATATTGTATGTAGTTTTGTATTAACTTTAGGTCTAGCTCTTGCTCTAAATAAGCAAAATGCTTGTTGAGTTGCACAGGCTGCGATCAGACTTCCTTCATCAAAACTGCTTGATAAATAACACCAGACATCTGCTTTTTTTAAAAAGCAAGACACACAAAACATTCACTTAAGATTAGACTTATTGCTAAAGCCTGCCCAGTTGTTTATCACAGTTACTCATTAAAATGTAATTAAGATCCATATGGTCCTTTATATAAACACATAAGACATCAGTAACTTTCTTTGGTTAAAGCTGAAAACAAAGACTGAAGGCTAGAAAATGTCATCTTAGCGCTAAGAAGCCCTGTTTTAAATATTGGTTATACAACAAGACAAAAAAAAAAAAATCTAAATATGGCTTTGTCTACCAGTAGACTACATATGCTTTTAGGTCTCGGGCGTATGGACTGAGATTTGTTTAGAATAAATAGATGATCATAAACTACTTCTGTTGGAAGAGGCATTATGTATTACTTTCGGAAAAGCAAACCCTAGAGTCTTAGTAGAATATTAATGACCACCTTAACTGTATTGATAAAAATTACTAAGCACAGGCTGATACATATAGGGGTTGTTTTAAGAAGTTAGAGAAAAACTTTGAATTTAAAGCCTTTTGTAATGTTACTAACTAGAAAAAGAATTTAACACTTTGTAGAGAATTGGGGATGTAAATTTGGTTTTAAGCTTACATGCCAAAAGCTACACCTTTATATGAAAACTAGCGTACATGAAGTCATTATGCTGCAAGATCCACCCAGTAACCTACAGTTTAATTTGTTATTGTGTTTTGAAGACTTGGACTTAAGTTTCTGTGTAAAATAGAAATGGAGTTTTAATTATTCCTTCTCTAGATTTATTCTTATACTACTTTAAATTATCTTGTCTTATCTACTTCCCTGGATTATTTCAGTATTGGATGTCATTTATCTCTTTAATAAAATAGAGTACACGAAGAACATGGTAAGTAAAACAGTGTTTTGGTCTGGATGGAAAACTTGAAAGATTTATGCTTTCTTTGATCCACTTGTTAGGACAAGCTTTTGTGCTCTAATACTGTTTAAGTACTCTAAAACTAGAAACTCCAGAAGCAATGCAGCATGTCTAATTAAAACGTATGTTAAAACACTTGCTTAAATAACCCTAATAAGGAGGAGTATGCTGATGTAGGAGGCTGGTACTGATATTTTAGTTTTTGAAATTAAAAAGCATGTTAACACTTTTTCTGTTTGTTTTGTAGGCTGGAGTAAAGGGAAAGCTAGGCAGACTGCTTGGGATATTTGAGGTGAGATATTTCTTTTACCTTTTAAAAACAATGTGGTGGGGGTTTTTTGTGAGAGTTGATAAACTCCAACATCAGACTTAAGTTCTTAAGTATTACCTGCCTATAATTTTGCAATGCTACTGAAATGCTACATTAGACAGGTGATTTCCTTTAGTTGTTACATGATGTGTGAAGATTTGAATAGGAAGACTTCAAAGTACTTGGAACTTTCCTGGAAAGATTAAATTAATACTTGGAGAACATCTGGAAGTGAAAAACACAAAAAAATGAAACCAACATCGATAGATCTAGGATGTCTGAAATATCACACATGCCTTTTTGGGGGCACTATTTTGACTTTTCCTCTCTGATTAGATTTTGCTGAAGTAACTTGTCAATTTTCAGACACCTAAATTGATAGGTCTGTATATGAAGTATCTCATGGCTTTGAATCACTAAATAAGCTAAGGCTTTGGATAACAGATAAATCTAACCTTTAGCAATGCTATGTAGTTCAAAACTTCTATTTTGTAGTGTAAATGTCACACTGAACTTCTGACAGCACAAGGACGCATGCTAGATATAACTTTCACTGTCGGTGTTGCCCACTTCTGCTTAGGTTCTAGGCAGGAGTAGACTGTAGAAATGTAGTTGTGAGTCTTCAGATCATAACACATCCAGTGTTGTTATGTTGTGCTGTATGATGGGTGAGAGTGGAAGTCCCTTAGTGTAGTAATTAGATGAATCTTCACAATTTAATTATAAAACCAACTTTCAGAGGCAGTGTATTCCTGATAGGGGTTTCCTGTGTGAAATATTACTTAGTCATGTATGACTAGTTGATACAGTGCTAAAGGTGTTCCCATTGTGAAGTATGGAAGCCATGACAAAATTAGAGAAGTTCCTGTTCGTAGTTAGTAGCACTCGCCCTTTTTCTGGTTTGTTTTGGGTTTATGAGTACACCTGGATGCTCCTACACATTAAAACTTGTCTGTGGTTTAACTTGGCTGGTTAGCCTACAGGAGTATTCTGTATTTCCCAGCTCCGACCAAAAAAAGATGGGATACCTGTCATCTTGTTGCCTTAAAACAGGGGCTGCAGGGGATGATGATTCTTTGGTAATTCAGCTGTATGTTCTTCTGAAGCCATCTACCACCATCTAGACCAGAGAAGATAAAAATCTGAGTGGCACTTTTCTAGGTTCCTTCTAACTGAAATCAAGGCCCTACTTCAGTTTCACAACACGGCCCCGCAAACAGTTGTTAGTACCATTGAGGGGGCCACACGTTGCGACCTGGGGATGGAACTAAGAGAAGGTGGAAATGATAGTGCTGCTGAGTCCTCATATTCTAGAACTACAGCCAGAAAAGGTACATGTTATAGATGTATTTACCACATTTAATAGTGATATTGACAAAAAACTGTCTTGGAGTACTTCTATTTCCTAGTAAAGCACAACAGTTTAAAACTATATTAAGCTTGTAGTGAAACAGAGTTAAGTAGGAGTGGTTATTGGCACAAGGATAAAACCATCTGTAAGGGGAGCTAGGGCATAGCATCTCTTGGGTCTTAATATAGTTGTAATCATAGATGGTCCTGGGTTTTCTAGGAGCTCGGTTCTTTTCCAAGGAGCAGCATGGTTTAGTTAGTCGGGTAGCACCTTCAACAGCATGCCACTAGCCTGCTTTGATGTTGGCAGGGAGTAATGTCCACACAGACCTCACGTGGACTGGCTGCGGCATAGCGACCCTGCACTGAGCAGACTACCTCTGTCAGTCCCTGTATCTGACTTGCCTTGTTCAAAAAGCATGTGCTTTCTAAATAGGTGGTTAGTGCTGCGAATGTGGCAAACCCGTCGAGTGAACAGATGGTAATGATTTTGCATTTGTCATGATTGCAAACACAGGCTATTTAATTTGTCTCACTTACTGAGTGAAACTTTATAGCCAGTATTGCATAGATGATCTGGCCACATGATGCAGTGGGTTCCATCTTGCAAAGGTTTTTTGAATAACCTTTCATCTAGGAACATGAGTTGTGGAAACAGTTTTAGCAAATGCACTCTACTGTGGTAACTTGCAACATACGTAAAAGATAAGTAATGGGCAGTACTACTGGACAACTGCTAATATTAAACTGAATGACCAAGAACATAGTTTGGTCCCAACTTCACAATCTTATTTGCTTGGGTAGGTTTTAGGGGTTTTTTTTTTGTGTTTGGGGTTTTTTTAGCCTAGTAGAAGAGAATAGCTGTTGTTTCAAAACGTCAATTCTCCCATCCTTTTGGGCATACTCAGTACAGATGTTTATTTAGTGAAAATAAAAGTCAAGTCTTGCTGGCAAGTATCCTTCAGAGGTAAGTAATTTCTAATCTTATAGTTGTGGTAAGTCTGTAAGTTATTTTTTGCTGATAATTAAAACATCTACTTCTAATATTCAAGCAGAACCAGGATCGGAAGCATAGGACATACGTTTATGTTCTTACTGTGACGGAAATACTGGAAGACTGGGAGGATTCAGTTAATATAGGTAAACCCATTCTCTGTCCTCATGTGCTATACTTAAAATGTATTAAGCAAACGTCTTTCATTTCCTGAAGCGATTCATATAATCCTGGGGGGAATACTAATTCTGTTTTATAAACTGAAATTGCTGGAAACTGTGATGCTGTTCTTCCACGCTTTTGTACACTTACACTAGGGTTACTTCCAACATACTGTGTTACTCTTAAGTTATATCAATTAGGGTATTCTAAGTATTACAATGGAATAAACTTCACTGTTAGTTGCTGATATAGCTCTTAATCTTTTTTTTAAAGGCCAAATATTACACTGACAAATTATTTTTTCCTTAAAAAGTAGAATGTTTTGCTGTATGTTACTCTAGGGTGTTTTTGAAAGCGTCTTTGGAAAAAAAAAATTTTGGAAAGTTTTGATGAGGTTCTTTTTCCCCTGATTCTCCTGGGGAAAAAAAAATCACTAGTATTTACTTTCACCTTAGCTTAATTTTTCAGTACTGATAGTGCTGACCTTAAGATGTGTATAGATAGGAATAGATGCCTCTGTGTCATGCAGTTTATTTAGATTAACATCCTTTGTGGTGATGTATGGATTTTCCACTTTTAATTTAATTAGGTAAACATTAACTGGTTTTGTGCTTAAGTTTAAAAAATAAAAAACTTAGTTCATTCAGTGTATTTGTCCAGCTGAAATTTTAGTTAACTAAGAACTGGTATAAAAAATTACATCCTACCTTGATTGGTTATGCTTTGCCCTTTTCAGCAGGTGGTGCTTTAGGAGTATTAACATTCTTAAACTTAGCACTATTGATCTGTCAGCAGATGGCATGTAACTGTAAGGGTAGTTTTAAAACTGTGCTCAGTTTCTCAGATGGAGACAGAATGTTTTGTTTCCGATACTATCAAGTTGTGGGGAGTGCACCCTCTTAATTGCATGTCAGGTTCCTTGTATAGCAACACTGATCAGTGGTCCATTACTTAAGAGGATCAATATTGGCAGGGGTGGGATTGTTTTGAGGGTGGTTTTTTTTTTTGTACCTGGAACTGTACAGGGCTTGTGCAGACAGTACTGGTCTGTTCCTGCTTAGTGCCAAGCTGTGGGGTAGAGGGGAGCATCCAGCACTGGGGCTACTGCCCGCTTCCTTGTGGAGAGCGCTGCTGGCAGTGGGATGGTAGCTGGATGAACCGTCCTGGTGGGGCCACATACCTTGGTCTTAAACAAGCGGTTTGTAGATGTCTTAAGCATATAGATGTTCAAGCATAGTACCTGTAACACTGTAAAACCAAATGAAAAATAGAATTAATCCCACTTTTAACAATACTGTCCCTGAGCTTGTCTATAAGTATTTTCAGAGGCCTCTAATTTTAAAGGACTGACTTGTGTAAGAAAGATGGTCTTGGGACTATCTTACGAAGATAAGTCTCAGAACTTATCTAAACATATCTCTGGTATAAGGTATGTTTTTTTTAAAACATACAGCTAACCTCAGTAACTCCATACAGGGATATATTTTGAGTATGGAACATTGCTTTCTAAATCAGACCAAGCCATTCTTCTTCTGTAACTTCATGCATTGCATGTTCATTCTTCAGATTGGTTTTCTGCTAGACATGACAATGCAGGAAGGCAGTGTTAAGTCCTTTAAATAATAATGTCCTTTTCTGTAAGGACTAGATATGGGTTTTGGAGCATATGAAGAGTCATATGAGCTTCTGCCCAGTATCTGCTTCAAGAATCTGAAAAGCTTTATTATGAACTGCATTTCAGTAAGCTCAAGTGAATCTCTTGTGTTCATCAGTTCTTTCAAGGTCTTTTCACTCTGTATCTTTTGCCTGACAACTCGAACTTCTAAAGTAAAACAAATGAGAAAAAGTGAATGAGCAGATAGCAACAAATGGTGCTGTTACAACTTTGTAATTCTGTTTTTTCTTTGTGGATTATACTCATTCAGGAAGGAAAAGAGAATGGTTTAAAGTAGAAGATGCAATCAAGGTCCTTCAGTGTCACAAGCCTGTTCATGCAGAGTACTTGGAAAAACTGAAACTGAGCTGTTCACCCACTAATGGAAACTCTGTGGTTCCCCCTCTTCCAGATAATAACTCCTTATATGTCACTTCTGCACAGACTTCTGGGTTGCCCTCTACTGTGAGATAAACATTTGGATTACCTTTTTATTCATGCCATCACAAGGGGAGACATCTGTGATCACATGTAGGCATCTGTATAACGGTCAATTCTAAGTGAAATACGTGAATGTGTCATAATGTCAAATTTATTTGAACACATTTTTCCTTTTTAACAATGTAAAATAGTATTTCAGCAAACCAAAGCCATATACGGATTTTTTTTTAACATGCCTTAATAGGCCATTTTTTTAAAAAAGAAAGAAACTTGAGTATATAATTTTCCATATCTGCTAAAATAAAATATGCATCTCAGTGGTGTTCAGCTTATTTAAGACTTGTCAGTTTTAGTCAGTAGTCCTGCAAGAGTACTTAGAAAAAAGCTTGAGCAAATAGTCTTATACTAAACTCTCATTTGGTATCCACAGATGAAGCGCTAAGATCTTAAGATGGCAGTATTTGGGTAAATGGGTGTGTTGAAGGCAGAGATGCGTAAGCGTGGCTACAGTAAAGCACTAAACCACATTCAGCCCGTCGAGAGCAGAGGATACCAACACTAAGCACTGCTTGCCTCAGTTATCCAAAAGGTTGCCTTGTCCTATGCAATCTTCATGTAATGCATAACTAGAGAAAGAACAAATAACTTTGTCTTGCAACTACCAAAACTATCTGCTATACTTTTGTTTCCTCAACTTAGTCAGCAGACAAACTTTCAGAAGACTTACATGAAAAGCGTTGTAGATCCCTCTTCCCCCATTTTTTTTTTCCTTTTAGTATCTTGATACATGTTTTGTTCATGGAATTACATTTCAGGTTCCAAAAACTTCCAATCTTCAATGAGAAGCATCTTATGTAGTGTTCCTGCAGTCTGTTGTAATTTAAAAATGTTTAGAGGAAAGTAAGACTTACCCAAGGGGCAGCCTTATGTTACAGAGGTGTCAGTTAGCAAGCATGGGTTGAAGTGTCTTGCCCAGCAGTAGCCTAGTAGTGGTGCCTCCTGGGCTTGGACACAGGTCAGTTGATGCTTGCTTACACTAGTGGAGAATTAATATTCCTTTGTCTTATTCAGAAGGTGTGATGAAAGCCCCAATTTTTAGTTAATTCTTAAATACTTTGGTTTTACTGTTTTACCATCAGTTGCTTTAGCTTCTTGAATTAAAAGCTGGCCTCTTGATAAAAACTTAGTTGGAATAAATGAGGTACAGCTGACAGCTTCCCTGTTCTTAATTGTTTTGTCCTCTTCAGTCAAAAAGACGAAAACTAAATCCACTGTTGGTCTTAAGGTTTTTACCATAGGATTACTCTCTGTGTATGTGTGTGTATGGTTTCTTCTACAAGAACACAATCTGATTCATATGAATATCCTAATTCTGAATTTTTTCTAGTATCTAAACCTGACTGTACCTCCTCTATAGCCAGCCAAAACAGAGGTTGAGGTAGACCATTACCTCACATGTGAAGTTTATTCTGGGTAAAGCTCATTCTCTTACACAGCATTTGAACCTTTGTAAATAGTCCAGCTAGTAAATAGTGAGTGTAAAATGGAAAATAAATGTAATTTAAACCTTTTGTTACTCAATACACAAATGGTTAACTTCTACTTTTTTAACACAAATTGTGTAAAATGCTGCTATAAATTAAACTTTTTTGTGCTGTTACACTTTTTTAGGAAAAAATGTTGTTGCCACTAGTTACTCCTTAGAAAAACAATCTTGTGCCATATGTAAATGCAGTGAAACTAGGGAGACAGATGATCTGATCTCTTAATGCTGCTCTCTTTGAAGAGGCATAAATACTACTGACAAGAGGCATGAGCCACAAAGCTGAAGACTTCTGACATGTTGGGTAGGATGCTGCTTTCCATCCCTGTATCTCCTATTCCAGGTCACTTCCAGAACTGGAAAGAACACATGACTCTGTTCGGGTGCACCTAAAGGTGGAAGTATTGCCAACAGCTTATCCATCCTTTCAGTCATGAGGTGGGGGGCTGGGGAAGGAGCGCTGATATTTCAGTAATGCATGCAAGCATACATGTACTTTATACTGAACCCAATCCAGATTGGGACACCATTTGCTCAGCTCGCTTCTTTAAACTGAATGGTCTATCAAAAGCACTGTTTTGCCAGGCAAAACAGAAGAAGGTGGAGTTGAGCATGTTGAAGAATATCTAATCTTTGTTAAAATCCATACCCACAGTGTGGAAGGGTACCTCTGGCTCTAAAGCTGCCTTTAAAAGAGTGAATCATTTAGCTCCCTCTGTTGATCACGTTGATGCTCACTTTTTTGGTTCAGTAGTCATTTTAACACTTTAAATTGAGCAAACTTGTACAGGCTTTCTTGTAACAAGATCATCTAGAATCCGTGAAAGATAAAACAAGAATCCAGAGTTTGAGTTTATTCATAAAAAATGCTTCTGTCTCCGTTTCAGATTCTTGGAATGAAACCAATCCAAGCTTGTATGAGATTTAGTGGTAATGCATGATCTTATTTTGTAACTCTTGAATTCTGTATTTGATAATAATGTAAAAATGTACAGTATTGCTGTTGCTAACAAACTCAGAGTTGATTGCCTATAAATATTTTGGTTATTTTTTGGTCACACACATTTGAGCTGTTCAGTAGCGTCAGACAGGTTTAGGTTTTTTTAGACAGCATTCATTGTATAAATCTCTTCAGTCTCTATGCAACCTTCAGAAGGAAGCTCTGTTGCTTAATTTGACGACTTCTCCCTTTCAAAGATAAATATTCTGTGAATTGTAAAGGTAACTTCAGTTATGCTACAGGGAACAACTGTAGTAATGGCTTCAGTCCTAATGAAATCTGACACTAAACTTCAACAGCCAGGCTCTGTGTAAAAATCAGAATAGGAAGGCTAAAGTTTTTTTTCTACTACCTATCAATTTAAATGTAGAAGCATTTTGTTTTTACATGCATCTCTAATTTAGATGGGCCAAACCTATTTCATACAGAGCAGCTGTGGGATTTTTCTCATGCCATAAATTCTGTACAATGTATCCAGATTTGGTTCTCCAGAGGAGAAAGGGAAGAGACGGGGTGTCATCTGCAATTTTCAAAAAGTCTAGTTTGTACTGCTGCTTTTCCTGGCTGTTAGGTTTTGAGATTATCATGAGTTAGATTATGGTGGTATCAAATAGAAATAGCCTTAAAGTTTGAAGTCATATGGAGCCAGAATTAAGTGAAATGGATGTGCTTTTAAACACTGCAAGAAATACTGAGGTATTGCAGAGAGGCTGTTAAAGTGAAAAATCTTTATTTTGGTGCTTACTTGCACCCTGACTTAGCCTAGCATTGGTCTGTTAACAATGTGCTGTGAAAAAAACCTGAGGGGCAAACACTTGGTTTACTTACCAACATGGTTTGTGAAGTGAAAACTGAAGGGAAGGGGGTNGAATTAAGTGAAATGGATGTGCTTTTAAACACTGCAAGAAATACTGAGGTATTGCAGAGAGGCTGTTAAAGTGAAAAATCTTTATTTTGGTGCTTACTTGCACCCTGACTTAGCCTAGCATTGGTCTGTTAACAATGTGCTGTGAAAAAAACCTGAGGGGCAAACACTTGGTTTACTTACCAACATGGTTTGTGAAGTGAAAACCGAAGGGAAGGGGGTGGGAGGGAGGGGCAAATTAAGTTGTAAACATTTTGACCTGCTTGCATGGATTTTCTTTAAAGATTGATGTAAGAATTTTGACTTTTTATATCTGAGAAATACAGAATAAAATCTAAATTAGTCTTGTGGATGATGTAGTCATACCACTGCAAATACTGCAAAACAAGTGTTTGGCAAGAGTCTTCAATCTCATCTAAAATATACTTAGTTTCATCTCAGGTTTCCTACTACTTGCCTCATCCTTGCACTGTAGCTTTGTCTAGCCCTGTGGAAGAGCCCTCTGAAGAGCTTATCCCAGCACAACTGCCCTGGCTGCCTCTGTGGCGCTCTCCCATGTAACTGCTGCACATACCAATGAGATTCCTAACTCTCGACTTTTCGTTATCTTCGTACCTGCCAGTTGCAGCACAGACATGTATTTAATATCTGTACAATAACTGTGAGAGCAGCTGCATCAGATCGGACCAAAGGTCCACCTAGCCCAGGGACTGGAGGCATTGGTAACAACAGGACAGTAAGTATTTGCCTCAAGTGCCCCTGTCTACCACCATTTGTGGCTCAGGATCCTCCCCAGCCAGACATAGTTTCTCTGTACTGTTAGGAGGAATGAATTTCTTTTCCTTAAACTTGACACCACACACCCCACCTTAGAAAACATACGCCTCCAATACCCACCCCAGCTTGGGGAGCGCTGCCAGAGCTCAGCCTGCTGCTGCAGACCTACCTCCTCTTGCCTTGTTTTTTGAGCCTGCTTCCTTCCCCATTGTTTTGGCAGTGAGCGGTTACTCTGTTCCCCTTCTCTGTTTGACTGTGGACAAGTAGACAGTTACCACACATCCTTCTCTTCTACAGATTTAAGAGAGTTTTACCACGGTTGTGTCTGGCTCCTATCAGTATCTCCCATGCAACATGTGAAGTTGAAGCACACAAGTAGGGGTACATTGTGAGGCAAAGCACAATTCACAGAGGGAAAGGCAAAATGGTTGACTTTTCCAAGACCAGAAGATTATAAGAATCTTCAAGCTTTAAGTTCAATGTGTTTGGGGTTTTTTTAAACTTACCCTCTTAGTTTCAACGCTGTTCTGGCCTCAATACTGTACTGCTGTGGCATTAAGCTATGCACCACATGCTCCGCTTGAGGGAAGAAGCCAGCACTATGTCCACATGAGAAGGACAATGCTCCACACAAGGAATGGTATTGCCTCTTAACCTGCAAACTCAGCAGCCACAGGCATGTCCCTGCTTGCGGCAATCTGAGTGCTGTGGGCTATCCACC
>VYZW01003416.1:2574-16958 GCA_013401315.1 Balaeniceps rex | reverse complement strand
TAGTACTTCACAAAATCAGCATGTTTTGAAATCAGGAGCAATCCCATTCCTACAGAAGAAAGTTCAGTGAATATAAAGTATCGCCACATTTCTTCTTGAAAATAGAAATGAAGCTATCTCTTCTTGGAATGTGTAAAATTTTGTGTGCATTCCGGAACAAAGTGGTATGACATAGCCGAGAATAATTTGAGCCTTGACACCAGTGATGGTCTTTAACAGCTTCCCTTGAGGCAAACTGAAAACTGAGCTAGGTTTAAAATGGTTACAATGGAGCTAGGTTTACCATGATTAGCAGAAAAGCGATCATATGGTAGCAGCCTATATGACAGCAAATGGGCAGTAGTAAAAAGTGGTGTCTCTTAGTTCTATCTATCTCAAGGTTGCACTTCTTAAGGTAAAGTTTTCAGTGCTGATGAATAGGCAGTGAACNTTCCCTTGAGGCAAACTGAAAACTGAGCTAGGTTTAAAATGGTTACAATGGAGCTAGGTTTACCATGATTAGCAGAAAAGCGATCATATGGTAGCAGCCTATATGACAGCAAATGGGCAGTAGTAAAAAGTGGTGTCTCTTAGTTCTATCTATCTCAAGGTTGCACTTCTTAAGGTAAAGTTTTCAGTGCTGATGAATAGGCAGTGAACTGTGGATTCGAAGTACAAAGATCTTTCTTTTAAAAACTGCTTGCCAGTAAGTGTAAACACATACAAATTTATGCACAAGTGACATGACTGATGCATCTGCAGTGATAGCTTTATATATTGTTGCTTTACTTCAATTTGAATGGAAGAATTCCTTACGGGAATGTTTAAGTGCAACCTTCTATCTCTGCAGCTTTCACATGCTGAGTTCACTCATATTTCTGCTTTCAGACTTCTTTTCAGTACTGAGAAGTCAGCTTCTAGGGCCACTCATCTTACTGCTGTATATATTTTTTCCCAGCACAGAAATTTTTTTTTTTTGTTATTAATAAGTATTTTGACCTCGCTTTCTTATGTTTCTTCTCCTGTTCTCCTTCCCTGCCTTCTTTTTCCCACTTTTTCTTCCTTGATGCTGACAATTTCATGAAGCAAAGGAATAAACTTTTTTCTGCTTTTGCTTATGCTAGAAATCTAGCAGTAAATATTGGTGCAGTTTTCAATGTTATTTCACTGCTGAAACCATAACCAACTTCCTCCTATATAATGCTTTCAGAAATTTAAAATAAAATTCTCACCACCAAGTGAGAATTACAGCAGTTATTCAATTAAGAAGAAAAGCATCAATTAATCTTTGTATATTAAAAAAGAAATGTGCTGTTGGTGATTTTACTATTTACAGAGGTCTGGAGCTTACCACATCTCATAAAAGCACTAGCAAGCAAATCAGTCAGTTATGATTGAGTGTTATTTTCTCTATTTATTCATATTTTCATACACAAAACAAAAATAATCAACAAGCTGAAGTTAAATTTACATTTTTAACAAAGTCAGTCTGAAGACTGATCAGCTGATTATCCTATTTAACATTGTGACCACTGCGTTCAAATCTGTTAGGATCAATGTTAGGATTAAAAAGCTTCCAACTGCTTAGAATTTGAAGATAAAATAAGTAGTATTTCCAATTCTAGTACCACTGCTACATATCAGTCCTCTTTCTGGAATAACTGGGAGTGTTAATTGCTTTCCTCTCTGTTGCCTTAGACTTGGCAAGCTCTGCTTTTTTGTAGACAGTGTGCATGCCAAGTCTGGCCAGCATCAGTCAGTTATAAGAAGTTCAAATTAGATAGAGACAAAATTTAAAGAAATATAGTTGTTAAATGTCCGACACATTTGAACTGGGATTTTGTTTTGGTGAGTTTACATAAATGTTTGTTGTAAATAAAATATTTTTTAGTAACTTTCAGTAAATAAAGCTACTTTTGTTCTAAGCGAAATGTTCTTATGAGAAATATGTCAAACTCACATGATCAATTTCTGAAGCAGCTCATGTGATTAAATCATGCAAGGTTATCTGTGTTTTTCTCCTTCCAAATATTTATAGTGTTTGCAGAGCAGCTGAATGTGTGATTTCTTTTTTTTTTAATGTGAATAAGTTGAGAAAAAAAAACCAGAGATATAAGGAGAAATTTGTTTGGAATAAAGAGTTTTTTTCATAAATAATATAATTTCTAGACTTCATAGCTAATTGTGGTCTGGAAGTATTATATTGTGATCTACTCCTGTCACTGTTTGGACTAACATTTTTTTTCTGTATCTTTGCAAAATATGCAGAGAATTGGATGTTTTTCATCTCTGCCACTTACTTGCAGTGACCCTAGACAAGCAACTTTCCCTTAGTGTGTTCCTTGATTCTCCAAAGTCTGAAACTGAGATTCTCACAAGGTAATAGTGTAATTAAATTTTGTAAAGCACGTTCAGATTACCAAAAGTAGTTTGAATTAAGTTCAGTTATTTTCAGAGAGGTTGCAAGAGCCATTGTATGGTTCTGAATTTATCTCCTAATTATTTTCATGTAACTCTGCTGAACATACAGGTTTTAGAAAAGGCGCAACTGTTTTTTGTTTGTCCATATATTACTTCTTCTTCTCCCCCACCTTTTTTTTCAGACTACTAGCCCTGAGAAATTCTAATTTTGCATCTAATTAATTCTACTTAATTGTTACTGTTGCTAAACTGCATCTGGTTAAAATGTGTTTAAAGCCTTTGATATAGGTAGAAAGAATATGGCTTGTTTTCCCATATTTTCATTTATTATGCAGAACCAGCTGCTGTTTTGTATTAAAAACATTGGTTCATCGAGTTTGGGGTTTTTTAAGTAAGCATTTGTAAGAGACAGTGTATCTGTTGAGTAAGCTTTTGTTATTATTTTAGTCTCTTTATTTTCTCTCCTGACTTTTTAAATCTTAAACTTTAGCATATACATCAAGTACAAAAATTCTACAGTGGCATACTGGAGACAGAAGTCTGAACTGCTTTATAGCTGCTTTTATCAGTATATAGTCTAGTGTGTTGAGAGTGACATGGAAACGAAGAGACTCTCCATCAGTGCTCTGCACTGTTTTTCATTTTTTTTTTTGTATGTATGAATGTAACCTTTCAGTATACCATAATTGGGCTTTTGGTTATAACTTTTTTTTAACATCTCTGTGCAAACTGAATCCATTTCTGCTTCAGGAAATGTACCTATAACGTTACATGTTTGATTCTCAATTCACTAGTGGCTGTAAAATAGCATATGTATCTGGAAGAGAGAAAGAAAGGGAGAGAGAGGTAGGAGTAGTGATGAGTTTCTGCAGTCCTAAGACTTTTTTTTTCCCTTAAGACGATTTCTGAGGGCAGTTTGTCTCCAAAATCTTTCAGCCAATATAGCTGATATGTGTATCATGTCATTATATACTACCTTCTTTTTTTTTTTTTTTGGCACAGCACTCCACTACTAGCCTCACTTAGATAAAAATAAATGTCTGTATCTACAGTTGCTGTTAGTCTTTCCCAGAAAGTATTTAATACCATACACACACACTTTTCTCACAATCTGAGTGGTTAGTTTGCATGAGAAGTAGTCATGCCAATTTTATTGATTTCATAATGATTTGATGGTGCAATAGCTTCACGTAAATCTGTTAGTATGTAGTATATGCCAAACAGTAAACTCCTCCTTTTTAAAATATCGCAACAGACAAATAGTCTGTATTTATAATCATTAGAGAATGTTTGAAATTTCCATGCATGTGTTTTGAGACCACAGTATGTGAACCAAGTGATTTTTTTTTCTTGGTATTATTCCTTTATTTTCAAATTTAATTGCCACAGTTCCTTTAATTTTCTTCTTGTACTCAAACCTGGCAGAGAATACCTCAGTATCAACGTACTGATGAAATTGGTCCTACTAACACACCATTAGCAATGTTTTAGTCACTTAAATACATGTTCATTTCCAGAGAGATCTTCCGCATTAAGTTTTCTGTAACATCTTGTTTGCTTTCTGCGGCAGTCCCCATCATGTTCCTTTCCCCTAAAGATAAGTCATTTTTCACCCTGCTCTCATAAATTTGCACACACTTGCTTTTGTTGTAAGATTGGCTTCCCTCCTGTCCAAAATCAGGTCATTTAATAGCAAGAGTTGGCAGCACTGCAGTCTTATACATTCAGAATTTTGAAAATTACAAAGATTCTCTCTGCTGTCTTTTGAAGTTCCATATTTATTAATCAGACAGAAAGCCATTTTGGCCAGAGTTACTTCATTGTTTGGGTGAATTGAAAAATTAGATTTGGGGTAATTTGAAATGGACAAATCTGTATTTCTCATTAGGATAAAATCTTTGATATTGATGCATGACAAATGGATTGCTAATGTAAACTGTAATATTTCTGTATTAGCTGGTTTTGGGTCAAGAATTTATGAATAAAGAGAATTAACACAATGCAGTATAATATATGTTGCATTGACAAAAAAACCACTCTGCTCAAAAAAAATCCATCCAATCCATTTTATAAATGCATTCCAATATATTTGCATTTATGTTGTTCATATAAATAGTGCTATTGCCTTTTGTTTTCTGTATGAAGATACAGAGTAATCTAGGTCCTACAAGCCAAATTTTAATATTTTAACAATTTTTAAGAAAACAGATGGTGTCTTACACTTAACTAAATGATTTCTTTTTTTGTCTATCAGTTATGCCAGAATTGTAATTGATCCTGTTCAGGACTCCATAAAATTTCACAATTTATTCTCAGTATTATTGAGCACAATCTCTGCTGATTGATTTTCTGGGACAGAAAAGGGATCATGATCTGAAGTAGAAGTTAGTGCATGGAATCCCTGGAGTGCTGAAGCAAATGAGCACAGCTCATATTGCTGTTCCAAGGCCTGGGATGGTGTGGATTAAAGAATATGGGATGATGATACAAGAGGGATTTGAGGGGGTGCAGGAGGAGCAACTGAAGAATACAGAGTTCTGGGCATATATATGATGCCATAAACACATTCAATTCATGTATCTAAAGAAGTCAGGAAAATTTTTAATTCTTTTGGGTTCAAAACTGGCCACGCAAATATGAGTAGACAATGAATTGTTGAATTATGGACCTGAATTTATTGAGAATTCAAAGTATTAATTTTAAGTTGAAAATATGAAATCTTATATCCCTGTTATACTGAAGTGTCAGCTCTGATGTGCAATGTTAAGACAAGAAAATAAACATATTAAAAGATGGAAACACCTGTTCAGGGATGAGAATTTGCTGCAGGCATGAAAAAAAAGGAAGATGGAGCTGGCTTATACAGGATGGCTTTTTGCTATTTAGTTCTTCAAGTTCAAATAGACTGGTAACAACTGCTTTGGCAGCAAGCTGCAATACCTTTCCTACTCCCCTTTTTGCATTCATGCAGTTCATGTTTTCCTCGTACCTCTAGGAGATTACCCATACATCTTTCTGAACATTTTTCTGACAGCAGTACAGAAAAATATTCATCCTTTGAGAGAAGAGCACAAAGAATCATAAACATTCAGTTGGCCAGCCTGTATCCTCATTGTTAGCCCTTAGAACTTGGTTTAGACTTAGGTTTCCAGACATCAAAGTCAGTCAGTAGCTTTCCAATTCGGGCATTGCTTCTGAGAACATTTTTGTTAAAGTGTTTCATTTGATGATTAGCTATGATTTCTGGTGATGCTTTTCCAAATAAAGGAGCAGCCTGAACAGGAGGCTGTTACTCATTCCTTTGTTCCACGAAGGTCTTCACTTGTATGAGCCTTCCATACTCAGTGGAAGAGACTGAAACAAGTGATAATAATACTAGTTCCACTCAATAGCTTGGGTTATTCTCTGGAATATGACACTTCATAAAAGCTCCTGAAAGGTTTAAGCAACAGGTATCGTTGCTTACCATCCACAAAGTCACAGATTAAGAAATTAAATGGTAGCTGAAAGTAAGGATTGTTTCATCTAAAGCAGGGTTAGTTTGCATACTAGATGTAGTGAATAGCTTTCAACTCTAATTAGTGTTTCAATTTAGCAAATAGATGATTTCCAACCTTTAATGTTCCTTTAAAAACTGAATGGTTTCAAGTTCCTTTCTGAATACATTCCTACATAAGCTCTTACCCCTTGCTTCTTACAAATCTATACTAGTGTCCTATATAGGGTAAATGAACCAGAAGGCAGGTTGCATTTATCCTATGACAAGATGAAAAGCTGATTATGCAGATGAATGCAGATGAAGTGGAAACCTCTTGGAGATTAGGTTTTGCTCTCAGTGTGCCCTACATTGCAGCCTGACATAATCATTTCATGTTGGTTGCTTTTTGTGAACTCTGTCTCCATGTAAACCACGTGCTTGCAAAAAGGGAAGTTGCTAACAAAGTAATTGTTAATCTTTGTTTGAAAATACTAAACATCAGAAGAAAAAGCCTTACTTTCAGCCAGGGTTTTTTTCCATTCCCTAGTCTGCAGACATGTCTCAATATGCAGAGTATGAGCTAGTATTTATGTATAGGCAGTCAGTTGATGGTCAGAAAATTTCAGGTAAAAAGGAGAGAACTCAATTTGTTAAGATTTCTAAATGAAATGATGCCTAAAGTGATAGGAATCTGATGGTCCCCAGTATTTCAAATAGAGGTGGATGATTTCTGTTAAGTAAGATCACATTTGTTTATGAAAAATCTGCACAGTGAGCTAATAAAGAATTTAATAAATGTACCACATATTAATGAAGCTCAGCAGAACCAAATGTGACATTTTCAGGAGGCTGTAAGTTACAGTGAGAAAAGGTATTTCATTGCAATGTTTTAATATTGAGAAGGGTCTTAAACACCAATGGGAATCACAAGACCATTTCTTTCTCCCAATTGTGTCTATTACTAGAAATATTTTAACCTTAACTCTGTAACTTCTGAATTGTCTCTATTATTTTCACCTAAGCAAGTTGTTCCAAAGGCCTTTTGCTTCCTTTGTGGTGCCTTCCATAATGGAGTACTTTCAGTGAAGAGTAGCAGGAAGATTACTTGTAGAAAAATAACCAATAAACTGTGTCCTTGTCTTGCTCCATCTAAAATCGTGTCCCTTGAAATAGCTAGGTATTTTATGAGGTAGTTTAGGAAACGACCTTGTATTGTGATTTACCTCTTCAAGCAGTGTCAGGAGTAAAGGGTAGGGTTCCTTGTCCTCTAACGTTGCAGTTTGGAGTTACGTCTGGCTTGCTTAAGGGCCTTACTGCAATCACCGTGGTAAGCGGTAGCTGCATGACTGGCAACGATGCTCTTCCAGGAGGAGAACAGATGCGATGGATTATGCAAAGCCAGTTTATGACAAAAATAAGCAGGCTGAAGCCTCGATGTGTTAGCTCCCCGGAAACACACATTTTGCCGGAGAATCTGTTTTCTGACACATCAAGCGGCAAGAATAAATGGCACAGCGACAGCCCTTCCAGAGAGCCAGAAAACTCCCCCAGCCCACCGCCACCCTCCCGGCGAGGGACGGGAGCAGGACACCACCGCGCACGCATCCAGCCTCCGCCGGCCCGCGGGCCGCCGCGCGGCGCAGGCCGGGGATTGGTCACTTGCCCTGTCAGTCCTTCCGCGTCACCTCCCCCGCCGGGAGGGAGTGCTGAGGCGCGCGCACAGCGAGGGGCTCCTGCGCGGGGAACGGAGCCGAGGGGCGACGGCGGCGGAGGTGGGGGGGCGGCGGCGGCGGCAGCGGCAGCGGCGGCCGCCGCCGAGAGCAGGCGGCGGAGGCGGAGGCGGCCGGGAACAGCACAGGGCAGCTGCAGCCGTGCAGCCACTCGGCATCCTGTGTCCTCCCCTACACCTGAAACGGCAGCAGGAGTGTCTGAACCCAAGGCTCCGCTTCTCGCAAGGTAATACCCTCCCGGTCGCTTGTCCGCCGCTCTGCCCATCTGCTCAGTGCCCTGCAGTGGCTACTGTCGCAATCGAATGGATTTAAAAAAAAAAAAAAAAAACCACACTCACTCAGGACTGCAGTGAAGGGATCCATTTAGTCCTCATTAGCATCTTGTCTGCTCGCTCGCTGTTTATTTATAAATAGCTTCTGCGGGATCGCAAAAGCTGGGATCTCTTAGTTTCTCTTAGCAGTCCTAGGAAAGTCCGTGGCTGTCCTCCCTCCCCCTTTCCTGTCAGCGCTATTAATGTAAGTTGTTACTGGATTACTTCCCCCTCCCCAAAATGACTCTTAAAACTGTATGCTCTTCTTCTAATGTATGGGATAGGCACAGTGAAGTGGGGAACGCAGATTGTTATCATTCTATAGCATTTGATGGATGCAAGCATCTTCGTGCACTCAGGAGGGCAGATGAGTGGAAAACACGTGGTTAATATTTACAGCATTCAGACAATCTGTTACTCTGTATTATAAAGCTTATGGGAGTCACCATTGCAGAAGAGGCTACTGAACTGTTACCCTGAGTTAGAATGCATTTGTATAATGATGTTTGCAAATATCTTTTACACGTAGCAAAAGGGCACACAGTGATATTCTGGAGAAACCCTTCTCTTGCTTTCTTGCACAGTCTTCTTTTTCAAGCTAATACTAAATCACATTATGATACAACTGACAGAGAGTTGGTCTGGGAACTGTATATACTTAGTCCTTCTGGCTGCCCCACTGTCTTGTCTTGTGATATTTGTTTTCCCCAAGAGTGTAGCAGGAATCATAATGGGTCCTTACTTTCTTGGAGCTTCACAGAAAATTAATTGATATTAAAAAAATGCTGAGAAATTATAGGGAAGTTTTGATTACATTCCTAATTTTAGTTATTTATTTCCATCCATCCTTTGAATTGTCCATGATGGTTTAATGATCATTTTACTTGTAGAAATGTCTTGTGCAAGTGTTATCATTAAACCATTATGTACACATTTTAAGATGTTTCTGCAAGTATATCAGAAGTATCACTATGAAGTTCAGGTAAATCACTTACACATAACATTCTGAAACTTTCACCTTTCAGGTAGCTTGGCCTGTGCTTGCAGATGAATTGGCTTGTTTTGGTAAGTTTCAGCAGAAACAGTTCAGCCACTTTGGATTAAATGGAGAGTGGAAGAGAGAAGTAATGCTTTTTGAATTACTAAAAAAACTGTCAACTCGTAACATCATTAACTTAATTTGAAGGACTGTAGACAGAATGTCTAGTTGCAGTTTAGTATGAAATCAAACCATCTTGTGAAGTGTCTTTTTAACAATGGAAATTAGTTTTCACTTGAGTGCAACCTATCTCATTAAAAGCCAAGTGCCATGAACATGCATGTTCCCTTGTGTTTTTTTATAGAGGTGTATGTAAGGTATACATCTACATGGGCATAGGTGACTTAATCACATAGTAAGTAGTGAACAACAGATGAATGGTTCCCTAGTATTTTGCAACTTGTTATGATAAGACTGAAGTAGAGGCATGGATAAAAGTATATTATCTCTGTAGAGGTTTTCTTATATAGACAGGAATTTCCATAAAATTTGAAATTTTCCCTTCAATTTCTGTTTTCAGTTTTTCATATCTGTAGAGTGTACAGATCCATCTATCAATCCTTGTCCACTTAATTTAAAATAAACTGTTAATACTTTTCAAAGAAGAAAATAATGTGTTACTAGAAGATGACGACAAATTGGAGAAAATCTCACTCTGAGAAAGCTTAGCAACTAGAAACCGAAGACCTTTTCCTTTTGTGGAAGCTATAGGCAAATATCAAATAGAAAATTGAGAAATGGCTGCTTTTCAAAATATATGCCAAAGTAATGAATGTCAACTTTATGCTGGCATTCATCAGGATATAAAAATATGGTGAAGAGCCAGTTCTGTCTGGCATATGAAGCACTACTGTTTTTTTGTATGGCTGTTTTTTTTTGTTTTGTTTTGTCTTTTAACTAGGAAAAGACTAATATCCCACTTCTCTGGCAGAAAAAAAAGATAATTTTTCCGCTTTATTTAAGAACTCTTGATTTGTCTATGTAAAGAAGCATGTAATCTTGCACCTTTACAATATCATTTAACAAGGTGACCTTTTCTGAAGCTTTGAACCTGCTTTAACTTGCACACATAAAACCTTTGAAAGTGGAACCAAGAGTCAAAAGCAGCCTTTGTAAATGACCCTAAATGATACTCTCTAGAGTGGTCAAGAGTAGGAAAAGGAAAGCAAGAACAATCATAGAGGTCTTTGTTAAGGCTCTAGGGTGGGATGGCTTTCTGCTCTTTACTATATTTAAGAACTGAATGAGAAAAAATTGCCACGTGCCTATGTGTTGCTGTTCTCAAAAATTAGTTTGCATCCCTTTCTCCACCCAGTCTTCCTGGCATCTGAGAACATTTGTCAGCTTTTAATTTTGCTTTAGCTATTTTGGCATGAAATAAATTCTTCTTCTAGCTTTGATCTCATATGATTTTTAAAATATATAATCTGAATGTATATTCCATTAGCTTTTAGGTATCATGAAAAGCAGGAAAAAGGCAGGAAACTCGCCATCATGGAGTGATCAAATAGATATAACTCAATGGAATCTGAACCTTAACTGAGTATAAATTGTTTCTACTGTTTCAGCATGTTTTATATATTTATACATTATTCCTTTATACCCAACCCCTCTTTTTATTATTAATAATCTTATCTCACTGCTGTCATTGCTACTTGTGACCATCCGTGTTTATTTGCACATACTTGGAGACAGTAGGAGCAAAGACTGTATTAATATTTTAATGACCAAGCACAACAAGTCAGTCCTTGTGATTTTTGTTGATTTTTTTTGATCTGATTGTATGCCTAATGATCTATTTAGTTCAACCTTCCCCTGTGACAGTGGAGCCTGTAGAGCCTAGAGCTGCCTGCAACGGGTAATCTGAGGGAGGATTTTTTTCTTTTTGCCATGATAATTTAAAGCCTTATGAAATTTCATAACATCTTTCCAGATTAATGTTTGTGATTTTGCTTCCCTATAAGTGTTGCCAGAGTAGAGATACAGTATATATAGCGAATCTCAGCACTTCTGCCCGAGAACAGGGAAAGAAAGTGCACAAAATGTGCTGCATGAATTCTTGTCCAAGTAACTGTCTCCTAGTCATGCAGATACTCCTGTTTATTCCCTATCTATGGAAGGGTGAACCTCTAATAATTAGTTTGGACATTCAGCTTGTTTTTAAATCCAGTTCTATGTGGTGATAATGGAGGGCTTAGTATCTCCACAAGACCATATATATTTTGTTGAGTTGGGCCCTTAGAAAATTACATAAGACCTTTAAATTCTTAATATTGAATTACTTCTGTCCTCCATTTAAAGAGCCATTAAGTCTTATGAATTATTTTAAATGGTAGTACTGAAATCTTGAAGTAAAATTGGTATTTATTACATCAAGATTTAAGTTGACATTTTTCTCAAAGCCATTCTTTTTATCCTGCTGTATTTTAAGCTTATTACACTGAACTACTGTGTCTTCATGTTTTAATCTTTTTGCTTTTTTCCTATGACGGTTGTCTTGTTGCTAAAGTTAGAACCCCCTTGGGGGATCTATGCAACCTGTTTAATCTTAAAACAATTTGAGTTTTACAAATATTTTTAAACATTATTGTTGGTAGAAGTACATTTTCCTGTTGACAGACTTGCTGAATTTAATAAAAATTCCATGTATGGCCTTCCATGACAGGGCACAGACCAAGAAAATCACAATGACATATAAGCAATTAACCACTTTCAAGACTTTTTTTAATGCTAATTGATTTGCACTTAGGACAGATAAAACAGACTAAATGTTGTATATATAAAAACCAATACTTAATATACTTATTTGTTTAAAAGGCCTTTGGAAAACCTACAATCTCTCCTCTTAGATGGATAGCAATTGGGTTTATAATTTTTTGTTAATTGTAGTCATATGTCAAAACCATTTGGCTATGTATGAAATGCTGCTAGCAAAAAGTTGCACAGAAGAAAACAAATGCAACCATAGTTCTCTGCTTTAACACTTTCTTCTTTGAAGTGTTAATATAATCATCACAAGTCATTACATCCCATTTCATCCAGTACAGCCAAGGTTTTCAAAACTTGAACAATAAATATAATTTTTGAAGCAACCCAAAATTCTGTAAGGCTAAAGTAATTCCAAGATCACTAAAGTTTGGGAAGGGGGAAAAAGTTAAAAAGCTTTCTGACTTTATTCTCAAAGTTTGCATAATTTTTTGAAATGTTTTAAAATATGCATGGTTAAAAATAGGTTTGTTAACTCGTCAAATACATTATTTCAGAAAATTGTTCTTGATTCCTAAGAACTTAATGTGGGACAGCATCTTTGACCTTCCATTGCAAAAAGATATATTCAAGGCTTGCTCGATTTTATAGAGGGGTTCTTCTAAAGGTATAAAATGTTGTTAGTAGAGGGGTTTTAAATTGCTGTTATTATTCTTTTAAATTCCATTTCTCTTCTGTCGTCACAACTGAAGCTTCCTTAGCATTTACACTGCCTTTTGCGGTTGGTCCAAAATTTTTGCAGCTGGAATTACTGTCCTTGCTCATGATTTGCTGTAACACAGCCTTTTAGTTTTCTTCTTCTTTGCTTTCCTTAAATACTGGATTGGGTTTAAAGTTCAGAATATATAGGTATGCCAGATGTGTCTCTGAAAGTGATGTTTGGGGAAAGACCTTTGATCTGAAAGGCTGTGTACTAAATGCTTCATTTAAATATCGTCATGACACTAACAAGCATGGACATGCAATAATTACATAAATAAAAATGTTGTCTTGGTTTAGTGAAACTAAAGATGCTAAAAAATACAAAACAGAACAAGATGCAGCTCTTGCCTGAAGAATTTTGCTGTCTGGACAAGCAAAATTAAAGCTTTTGGACAAAGATTAACAAGAAAACTTAAACCAAGTATAACTATTTAAAAAATAGTTACTTAATTCATGTTGTTTTTCTGTAGAAATATCCTGTACTTGCTGCCAGAAGTGGAAACAAGCTACTGTGTGTCCTGTAAAACTTATCCATTGATAAACTATTAAATAAAAAATGTTTTATTTTATGGGGGATTATTTATCTAGGTTAAAACTGGGAAACAGGCATGTGTGCAGTTTATGACCCAAGTCTAAAATGTACAAAAATGATCTTGAAAGTTTATATTATTTTGTTCACTATCAATGCAATTTTTTTTGTTTTACTTTTCCTGATAATATAGTATGTTTCTGTTGAAATATGTAAAGATTACATTTTAGACATGTGAGTAGAGGTCTCTACAAGCTGTTTTGGTCTAGTATGGCTTTTTTGTTTGTTTGTTTATTACTTGAAAATGAGCTGACTATTAGCTAGTACAGCTTTTCATTAAGACCTCTGTATCCTGAGGCAAAAGATCTTTCTTCTTGCTTGTAATTAATTTTTACATCACTATATGAGTTCAGCTGAATATTAGCCACATGACCCTGTACACATACCCAGGAATAGTTTTCAATTTTAAGTTATAATATTTTATTATGAGTATTCATCTTAGGTACAGAAAGTTGTAGGGGAGGGTTATTTGTTTGAATAAGGTATATATATTACATAATGCATAATTAATAAAGCACAGAATACCATGTAAANGAATACCATGTAATGCTGTTGTTGAGGAATAAACCCTGTCTTTTTTTTAAGATAAATAATTCTAACATTCATTTTCATTTCCAGATTTGGCAAAATAACTCTTTTCTTATCAGCAAGGAGAGTTTGGGCTATTGTTTGTTTGCTTGTTTATAAATATCTTTTGAATCCCTTTGAATCATAACAGTTTGTGCATGTATCCTCTAGATACGGTGGGAGCATAAGTCAAGTTCCTGTGATAATATTGTACCTGATACCTTAGCCCTTCTGAATTTTGGATAGATACACTCAAAGCGTTTTCATTTTCCTTATGTGGTAAGAAATGAAAAAAACATGGTCTGGGGTATGGTGAAGATGTCTTTGGTCTTCGTTGAGGAAGGTGGCAATTAACTGTTGTTGAGGGGTTGGACTGGCAGACCTAGGCCAGGAGGGCAGCCTCATTCTTCAGTACAGTACTGTAACATCTGTTAGCTCCGAGAGTTTCCTTTAGAAGAGAAGACCTGAGGGTCAGTGTTGGTGCTTGAAACAAAGTCTGGCTGGTGTTTCANAATCAGCAAGACTGATTACTACCGTCTATATTCAAGTTGTTCAGGCATTTTTCATTATAAGACTCTCTTTTCAGTTATAACTTTGTGACACTTTAATTATTTCAGCTGCAATTCTCCACGCCAAATATTGCCTCCTGAAATGTTTTTCCTTAGGAAAATCTCAGTAAAAAACTAAGGCAGTTGTTTTTGCAAGTAAAACTGGAGGGGTGGGGCGAGAAATGACAAATATAATTTTGCTCATGTTATAATCTATTGAACCCATTTAATATCTTTAAATTCTGTAAGAGTTG